>CAIGRB010148435.1:26132-44937 GCA_903798255.1 Fraxinus quadrangulata
AAAAAAAAATTCACAAAATCTATCATTAAAAAATCTAGGAGCTAAACGTTCACTGTAAATTTGCTAAAAGTAAAGTAAGCACCTAATTGTTTTGAATAATGCTATGTAACCCTATTGGGGTTGCAATCCCAGTCTAGATGGTGTTAGATGATAGGCTAAATAAAAGATGAATTAACTTCACATATTTCATCAAAATTTATCAAATTTTTTAACAAAACCAAACATGGGCTAAGTAATAATTATTATTTCTATTTTTCAGTATCCGGCCTTGAAGAAAGAAAAAATAAAAAATGTTTGGGACATGTCTTGTTTCCCAATATATTGGAAGCTATTATTAGTCTATTTATGAACTATTATTATTAACTTTTAGACGTACATTTTCTCACTCAAAATGCGTTAAGAGTCTAACTCAATTGACGTTGTCTCATAATGAAAGTGTAGTTGAATTATGCTTCTTATAGCATCATTAATAAGAATTGAACCAATCAAAGAACAGACAACAAGGAAAAGAGGACATATGAGACCATCCCAGAACATTTGAGTATTCTACCTCGTGCAACATAAAATTTTCCATAGCGAGGCATGCTCGAGAAATTTTCCTAACGTCAGGCCGAGCCAATTTTAGCCCACAAAAACACATTTAACGATTCACAAATAGTCAAGCCACCAAACTATTGGAAAAAATTAAAAAAACTTAAATTAAAAAAAGAAAAAAAAAAGAAAAACAATAGGTCGCCCCAAAAAGAAAAGAGATCCATAGATTCTCATCAGAAATGGTAACAGTACGTACACCTGTATCCTTCCACAACCTTCACCCCTAGAATTTAGGAAATACACTTACAATGCAAGACAAAAAACTGGTAGCAGGTAGCTAGATGTTCACAACCCACTGCCTGCTAACAAAAACAAAGTTTATAGACCTCAACTGCTGCATCCAACGGATTTGAGCATAAAGCAGTTATACATGAAACGTCCTTGTAAAATCGCCAGCAAAATAAAAAAGCACACGGGAAAGAGAGGTAGGGATCAAAATTTAAATCAGACGCCATATATCAAGTCCATAATTTTTGACATGGCTGATTTGGCTGGCACAGCAACAGTCCCACCAGATTGCCGTGCAATGGAACTGCCATCCTGAAGAGAGTATGGATGAGGCGTGACATTAAAACCATTAGACTCCAAGTTCCTTCTCGATGGTGTCGGGGGTATTGGCAAAAATCCTTGATTGTGGAGCCTCTCATTTAGAGCCTGGCGTTGTGTAGGATCAACAGGCTTCACTCCAATGATAATAACTCCATTTATTTGCATGCCATTTTTGCTGAGGGCTTTTTGAGCATCAGATCGATTCTGCACGAGCAATTTAGTAAACAAATCATCTATAGCACTAGTTGGAATATCCAGGTAGTAAATATATTCTTATGTCGCATAAACACATTCAAAGAAGCAAACCTCGTTTGTTGCCTGAAAGAACATCATATGCCAAACCACATTATACAACGCTGAATATCACCAAAAACGTGACAACGAACCTAAAAACACCACGAGGAAAAACTATGTATACTTCACCCAACCCTTAAAAAAAATCAGAAATACCTCTAATACGACTCTTCACGACAATCCACATTGTAAGTGTAAAATCCGGCGATTTATCAGACAGGAGATGTATCAGTCATATTCTATCATTCTACAATGTTACTCGTCAAGATAACCCAGGTCCTGAGTCTAAAGTCATGCATACCGTGGAACATCCAGCAAAAAAGTAGGAATATGTGATGACCCTATCAATAGACTTTGTCCATAACGCTTCAAATTGCACGACTGAGTCTAACTTCGATCATTTTTTAAGTGTCTTTTGAGTAGCACCATATTCCAGTTTTATCTTTGCTCAAATTGTCGATTAATTTTGATAAATAATAAAGGAATAAGAAAACTGCAGCTTCTCACAGTTTATCGTATTAATAAATGGCTTCAAAACCTTCTTACTAGCATAAGATGGACATGTCAATAGCCGTGAAGAAAATGCAAAATACAATTAAACAATTAGAGTAAAATGAACTTGTAATAGCATCAAAATAACCTGATACAGAATATGTATCCAATTAGCTACTCTTGGGCCAGGAACATGTTTTAGAATCACCCCGCATTTTTCGAACTCCCGCAAAACTAAGTTTGTATCACCTGGCAAAAATCTGAAATTCAAAATTTGAAAAGTATTGTAAGTCTAAAACATTGACTAGGGTGAATCTACAAGCTTTGTAAATTTAAGGAGATAATATAAAAGGTTATTGATGAATATTCAAATATTAAAACACAAATAAAATGGATAAAGGCAAAATTTTCAAGTTTGAGAAGTTTGATATGAATCAAAATTGTGGAATTCTCAGCGTGCACCAAACTCCCATTATACAGCACTTTACACATTGATTTTAAATCACAGAACCTTCGTTTTACATTCCAACTGAAACTACATGTTCCGATTATATCCTCTCTCAAGTCACTAGTTAGCATTCTCCCCCTTGAATTTGCTAATTTCAAGATTAGGAACTTGACTGGATCGATATAGTTTGAATCTAAGTTTGAATAAACCATTTTCAATCATATACTTATCTGTTTTAGCTCGTCAAACAGAATGACGAATAAAAAAATGGCACAGGTGATTCTTACTTCCCAAAGAGATCCTCCAATTTCTCTGCTAACAGCTTGATGAAATTCAGATAAGCTTCTTTTAAGGAGTAATTGTACTGATTTCTCCTTCAGTTTCTTGAAGGACTCGATAAGTTCCCTTTACAGGCCAGCAAGCAGACCATAATAGCATGGTCTAAGATGATCACTTAAACACAATTTTATATCCAGTTCATACAACTGTGCACTTCTTGTCTAGCAACAATCTTACATATTGCTACTTAATATTAGGAGCACGATTGTGAAGTTATTTCTCAAGGTACAGTTAAAATAGAATAAGAAAAAAGAAGCTTCTTATTCTAAGTTGGCCTCTGATAAACAAAATGTTAGCAAGTCTCATCATGTCAAAGAGCACGAAAGGAAGTAACAATAATAGAAGCTAAAAAACAAGACCAGAAACTATACAGGGGCTAGTGGAAGGAGATTAAACACGCCAATGATGACATTACAAATCAAAGGGATCCACTTCATCAATTGAAAAGATTATACATTATATGTAGAGGTGCCAAAATTCTTGTAGTTGAAATGGAGAAGACAATTTATAACCCAAATAGAATGGAATGCCCTCTTCGCACCATTCACTCTTCTTTTGTATGCAACACGAAAAACATTGTTTTGACTAGACAGAAAGGAAGAGAGAAAAAGTGAATCCACATATAGAGGCTGAGATTTCCTACCATGGAGAAGTTCTAAATGAACCACATAAAGAAAGCTAGAACTCCAGGCAAGAAAAATAAGGAAATAACTTATCAAGATCGTTGATATTATAATCAGATTTTCTGGACAAAACTCAAGATGATCTAAATGCAAAAAGCATTATGAAATAGGAAGAGATGCGTCAAATAATACCCATAGACAGTGACCCATTCCTTCTCATCAAAGTTGCTTGCAGGTACTGAATTCTTCATTTCAGGTCGCTGAATCTCGCTTGGCGGTGGAAGTGTGATCAAGGCACCAGGTTGAACCACACCTTCAACAGGCGAACCCTTTCCTTTATCAACTCGCTCTGCGCTGCCAACACTCTTTGCAGGCGACCACCAGCTCGAACCCAGCACAGGGCTCTGCTGACTCTGCTGCTGCTTAACTGTGCCAGCATATGAAGTGCTCGCCTCAGACTTGCTCATAGGAGTTGAAAACTCCCTGACTGTACTCTGCACAGGGGTTCTAGGATCAGATTTTACTTCTGGAGACACCGGATAGTCCGGAATCCCAGATTCTGGAGAAAAATCAGACCGGTCTTCGAGGGTGAAAATTGGAGGAGGCGGAAGATCAGGATTAGCAAAATTTTCATGCCACAGAGCCGAAACTGTGGCTGCCTGACCTGGAGTTGTGAATTTTCCTGTGGATCTTCGAGAAGATACAGGGGTTGCTAAATCTTGATAGAACCGGGATCGACCCCCAGATTTGAGGGTTCTATGGACTGATGCACTCATTTCTGTTTACATATGCACAAAGAGAAAAATCATTAGATAACAAACGCAGAGATTAACCATCCATTTACAAACTTAATCCTCTATTTACAACCTATATATATGACTGGGCATGTAGAAACTAAATCATGCTTTTGATGGCACACAATTGAACCATTGTTCAATTTCAATTTCAACCCCCAGTGTCAATGTCTTCAAAAGGTACCCAAACTGATTTACCAATTCATAACTCACATGTTAATGCATAAAGGACAAGAAATACAATCTGTAGCTTCCACGGTCAAAGACTGGAAAAAACAAAAAAACTCGGGCGATATAAATCCCAATTTGAAAAAATAATAATAATAATAATTATGAACGAGCATACATACAATATATAGACGTAAACATAAACGCGGTCGAGCTGGATTGAGAACACTAACAAAAACAAACCGTGTGTATCCGGATTGATTTAATATGGAAGCAAAGAGAGAGCCAATTGAGCTGCTTTGATTGCTAACGGAAAGTTTATGCTTGAATTTTTAAACAAACAAGATAATTTTCCATGTAATTAGAGTACTACACGGATAAAGAGCGAGTGAGAGGGAAGGTAATTTAAAAAAGTTGGACTATTTTGTTAATCGAATTTTGCAATAACTCGGATACGAAAGAGATGAATGATACCTGTATGATAATTTCAGAATTCGATTGGATCTTTGATTTTGGGAGGATGAGAATGGTTACCCCCAAATGTTTGAAAACCCCTAGGTCCTATTTTCAAATAAAGGCGTTTCGCGTGCCTTTTGAAATTGGAGGGTTAATTTCACAAACGTTACTGAAGTTAAGTCAAAATTACAAAACGGTCATCGAAGTTTAAAATTTGCACTAACGGTCACTGAAATATCATCCGATTTAGTAATGGTCACTGAAGGACCTTTTTCATTTTAATTGGAACTTAATAGACCAAAATAGATGAAACTTGAACCTTGAAGATCTAAATCGGAAATTTGACAATAAATCCCCCAAAATCCATTTCTTTTTGGCATGAAACACCATGGGGGAATGGAAGCCGATTTTGGGAGGGAAATTAGAGTGAAAATCATGCTAATATCATCCAATTAATTCTTCACAACCTTAACTTGAGCTTCCAATTAAGAACTTAAATAATCAAATCATCTTTTCAAACCCTAAGAAATACATATTTCTCCAATTATTTATTTATTTTTTTGTACGAAAATCTAAGATTGGAGACCACTCAAGAACAAAAAATTATTAGACATGTCGGATGTGAAGGAACAAGGTGAAGATTAGCATTTCTTTTTTAAATTTTTTTTGGCTGTATTAACTCTTTAAAGTAACTGGGTCTTTTGTGTTCAAGTAGAATACAATCTCCTTTAATAAGTTTGATATTAGTTGGGTCCTTTCTTTGACTGTATTAACTCTTCACGTGAGTTGGACAATACATGGGGTAGGGGTTTTATTGTCAAATTTGTAATTTAGGTCCTCAAGGTTCAAGCTTCGACTATTTTGGTCCATTAAGTTCTAATTAAAATGAAAAAGTCTTTTAGTGATCATTACTGAAATCAGATGATACTTCAGTGACCGTTAGTGCAAGTTTTAAACCTTAGTGACCATTTTGTGATTTTGACGTAACTTCAATGACCATTTGTGAAATTAACCCGAAATTTAAAGATTTAATGTAATGACTTAATTGCCCGTGGGCCGAAATCCATTCACGATTCTGACTGACCCTCTATTTCTCTCTCCATTTCTCCCCTAATCCCAACCCTAATTGCAACTTTTTTTTTTTCAGTTACTAACTTTTTTAACAACAATCAGGTATTAATTCATCCTGCTCCGTAGTTTAGAAAGTAGAAGAATTCAATAACTGAAGGCAAATCAAGCTACAGTGAGAGGAGAAAAATGGTGGTCCGTTTGCGGCTTTCAAGATTCGGATGTAGAAACAAGCCATTCTACAGAGTAATGGCAGCTGATAGCAGATCTCCTAGAGATGGCAAGCATTTGGAAGTTTTGGGCTACTACAATCCCCTCCCTGGTATATCTTTCTACACGTATACGTATTGACATAAATTTTTGAAAATTTATATACTTCTCTCTCTTTAAGCTAACTGCAGCTGGGAATTTCAGGGTCTTTGGTCTGCTAATCATTTCTGATTTATCAAATTATGCAGGTCAAGATGACGGTAAAAGAATGGGTCTTAATTTTGACAGAGTGAAGTAAGTGTTCTACAAATCTTAATTCAGATTTCAGGTTGATTTTTCCAGAAACTTTACTGCCTCTTAACAGTCTTATATACTGTTTTTACCGTGTTTTGATATTTTATTGTTGTGCGTTGTGAGCTATGTAATGTGATATATGCATTCATCAAATGTAAGTTTGCAAGAGAAATGTTGTGGTAACTTGAAGATTAATATTGCTTTTTTGTTTGTCGAAACTTCATGGAATCAATCTATTACTATGGATTCACGAAGAATTCAAGGAGAAAACTTAGTTTTTGCATTTGTACTGATGCTAGGCAATTCCATTCGCATCATCTTAAATTGTTAACTTGTTGCTGAAGACTTCCAATACGTTTTTCTGTAATTTTATTAGGTAACTGAAGAATGATATCTGGATACTTTTTATCTGCGTTGCTTAGCCAGTGACATGAGACATCAATTTAACAAACTTATCCACTATCATTTCTCCTTTTATTGTACAAGAACAAAACCCACAACTGCGTTTTTCCAAGGTTCAATCTCAGGTTGAGTAGAAGTCATGGGGTTACTATCATAATTAGGGCCGGTTTGATGTAGATAATTTGAGAATAGATTTTGTGAAAAGTAATTCTTTTGGAGAATATGTGGTTAAAAAATGGAAAAGTTATGGGTCCGGCTGCAAAATAATTTTATTGGAAAAATGTGTAGTTGAAAATGAATTTGAGGAAAAATGAGTTTTAAAGACTATACCAACCAGGGGCTTAATATCTGGCAAGAAGTGTCAACCTATGTCTGATGTATGTGCTGTCAGCTCTTCTTATTCTTAGAGTGGTTTTGGTTTCCATGACATGTAGAATTTTTAGTTCTCATTGGTATCTATATGTAATCCGTCTTTTCAATGCACCTTTCTGTAGCCGCGGCGGGAATATGCACACTTTTAACTGGTTCTTGCAATGATATCGAATTAAAAATCTGGGTGACACAACTAACACAAGCTATGTTGGTATCAGCCAACTAGCCCAAAATGCTTACACGTATCTTACAAAGTAGTAATGTAGTAGTGCACCCAAATCGTGCGAGGTGCTGTGTCTTTCATAATAGCTTATCAGTTATAATGCGAAAAATAAAAGGAAGAGTATTAGAAAAATGCATCACTCGTTTCTTTTCCATGATGCAACTTTCCAAATATATCCTATATCTGAAATTTCGAATGATTGGTTGAACCTTTTACTTGCTTCATTTGGTTCTTCAAATTTACCTTCGAAATTATTCCCTTAATGCTTCTGAAGTTACATTGTACTTTTGGTGATTTTGTTCTCTAAGCACGTTACATTTGGTTATTTTATTCTGCCAAATGAAACATTGCTTGAGATTGTGGACTACATCAATGCAACTTTTACCTATTCGACATCGTCGGAGATGCAAATCAGTTGGTTGGGAAAAAGATAAAATGCTTCTTAATCTTGATTTACTCTTTCAATGGAGTGTACAAGTTTTCCTTTATTGTTTTCTTCTCTTATGTATGTTGTGATTGTGCAGATATTGGCTCTCAGTTGGTGCCCAACCTTCAGAACCTGTGCAACGCCTTCTTTTCCGTGCAGGCTTATTGCCTCCACCGCCAATGCTAGCAATGGGACGAAAAGGTGGCCCACGAGACACACGCCCGGTTGATCCTATGACTGGGCGAGTTTTGACACATGAAAAAACAAACAACGGGAAATTAGAAGTGGACGCTGAAGGTGATGAAGCTGAGCCTGAAGAAAATTCAAATGCTTAATGAATTCAGTTGGATTCCAATCGTTTCCATATATTCAAAATCCAATCATGTTACATGTACATCTCTGTTAACTTTAAATTTGATATTGTTGTGAGGTGACAGGTTTTTACACATTAATTTTAATAACGCTTTAAATAATCAATGACACAATTTTTGATAATACACGAAGTGTCAAATTTAATGTACATCAAGTGTGTACAACTAGTTTAATTCTTCAAAATCTATTAATACTATTCACACTATCCTTTTGTTAAACATGACGTCAAGGTACAATGTATGTATGTATGTATTGGGGATCCTTGCCCATCCTCGTCCCTCGTGGATCTTTTCAAATCACTTACAACTAAGATTTCTTGAGCCATTTAGTGCCGCAGGATTGGGGAATGTTGATACGATGGTATCCTGAAGCTACAATTTGAGATTCTGTACGAGAATAATGGTCCCGTGATTTTATTAACGTTGGAGAAGTGTTTATAAATAGATATAAATGAATATTATTTGTGGATTAATCGAAATGAGTGAATAAAAAGAGGCTATAAATATAAATAAATTTAGCTTAAACACATATCGTAAAGTTATTAATGACATAATTTAAAGATGAAAAGAATGTCTTTAATCTTTATGATTTTAGACTTTTAAACGAGATGGTTTAATGAAATATCACTCATTAAATCTCTTTTTTGACTAGCTTAATTTTTTTGATTTGGGACACAAACGTCAGCATGCTTGGTTACTCCGCCGTGCTCAGATAACAAAAGGTAAATCTCCATCTTTAAAATCTCTTCAACTTTAATAAGGTGGATTATACTGTACTCGTCCGTTCGATAGTTTCAAAGAAGATATTAACATGCAATTGCAACTTGTGTGGTGTAGAGTAGACAATGTTAAACTGTATTAAGAAAGAATAAACAGATAAAATCTCAAGGTCGAGTCATGCATTTCTTGTCTAAGCACAAAGTGCATAATCTTTTTCTTCTTTTGTAAGAAAGAAATATCTTTTTCACTACTCATTATTAACAGAATTGGTACAAAAAAGAGACCACTTCGAGATATTCCACAATATCTCTTTTTCATAACTCAAAAGAAGAAGATCAACCACAAATTAGAATCTGAAAGCACTCAATGCAGTAGCAATCATAGAACAGATGAATGCCAAAAACAACTAAAAATTCTTGAATTAATAGGGACCCTTATTGGAAGAGAAGAGGCTACTTCCAGTTCCTTTCACTTGCATCTAATTCTGTATATATCGTTTCCCATAAAAACTTAAATATTGGACTCCTAAACTATGAAATGTGAGGATAAACTAAAGGGCAAAAATAGGAAATCAATCCAAAGCAATGGCAAAATTTAAAGTTACACTTACTAAAAGTAGCTTCAGGATGATGTTTTCTCTGGAAAAGGCAGCGATTTTTCTTATGAATTATCATCAAGGTACGAGGAGTGGGAGGCTGCAAGAAGAGCAGCCCCAATGCCCGAACCATCATTTGAATGCTCGACAACAATGCTTGATGCAGTTTCCTCCCCGAGTAACTCTCGCATTGTGTTCTCTAAGCACTTACTGTATTCAGTGTAGTGCTCATACAGTCCACCGTCCATGGCTATGACAGTCTTTTGGGGCTCTCCTTCCCTCAAAGTATCCCGTCCCATTTTCTTTAGGATGCCCAGAACCCCGGCAGCAGCAAGCCGAGCCCCACGCGTGGCAACAATGTTGCAGAGCTCAACCACAACTCTCCTTGTTTTCAGGGAGGTATTAAATATCTGAGGTAGGAGAAAAATGAAAAACATTATGAATATACTATTGAGAAAAAAAATGTTAAGGTTACCGTAATTACACTAATAAGGATCTAGTTTGACGTTATGACAGGAAAATAAATCCAGGTATGCCACAATTTACCCAGTGTTCAACTAGGAATCAAAAATTCAAATTTAAATTATGACCTCCAAATTTCATACTAAAATAAAAAGTAGAAAAAAAAAAGTAGGAAAAGAATGGAACAATTAGATACAATAAAAAAAAAGGCAGTATTTTAGTGAGGAAATAAAATACACCTCCAGTATATCCTTCAGTTTGTTGCCCACCACCTTAAGATCAGAGGACATGTCATGATGCATTGCTGACATTTCCGGCGTCCTGGATAGTTTTATAGCTCAAAATTTAACTTTTTTCAAGAGTATGAATTCAATGAAAATATAACATGTAAAGATGGGAAATGTAAAATCTGAAAAACAAATGAACCCGAATTCGTGCATGAAAAGGAGAACTGAGAGTAAATTATGTCTACATAAAACCTATATAAACCTAAACAGAAAGCAGTATCAAGATTATACAATGCTAGCACGTTTGGTATATTGGACTGGACTTTACTGGACAAGGTTTAAAACGGAATTAAAGAAGTAAAAATCAAGTTATCTAATGTCTGATAACGTAACTAATATCTTCAGAGAATGAAATCAATCCATCAGATGTGAAGGTGGATGCATGCCTATAAGGTAGTGCAGGCAATGGTTTGCACTACCCTTCTAAAGGCAAATTGTATCTTGAGTTCTTGTTGCATTAGCAACCTCATATTTTCCACTTCATTTCTTTTCAGTTTTGGTTCCGCCAATCGAAGAAAAAATCACGAGACGATATAGGTAATTCCCCAACCACCAGTTTAGCACCGGTGATGGGAAATCCATTAAATAAATATTTCTAGAAATGTATTAACCACATTGACAATATTAGGCCAAAAACACCAATATCACGAAGCACTTAAAACTGGATGGCTTCTGACTTAGTGAGATACCCATTATTTTCAAAATCTATCTTACTGCAATGAAAGAAACAAGCATATTCAAGTCTTTAGGGTACCTCAATATGAATGGAATTTTAAGTTTGGGCGGAACCTCGTCACCAAAGAAAGCAGCTTCTTCAGCCATCTTAAGTAAAACTCTACGTAAAATTTCTCCCAAGTACATGCCAGAAATTATCTTCTCAAATATCTGAAAAATAGGTAACACGGTCAATTAGAGTACATTTTCCTGTCCAGGGTAAAGGCATTGCAAAGTTTAAAGAGTGGTGAGGCATTTAAGAATTGCACCTGCATCATTGTACACTAATCTTATTAAAAGTGAGTCTTAACTGAAAACTACAAATGAAATAGCATATGATGGAAAATTTATCACCTGTTCACCAGGATTTAAACTTTCGACATCCAATGCATGGTCAAACTCCGTCAATGGAAGATGGGATGACCTAAAGTTACCCCACTCCATATTGATAACCTGCATTTAAAAGGATTAAGGCTTCAATAATTATTGATGACTTTTTAAGACCCAACATCTTGTACTAGTGTAAGCAGAATGTCAATTACAGCAGAATCCAGGTTCCACCAATGTTTTGAAATCCATCCCAGGCCTTGATTCGGGAAAGGTGAAGGGTCAATGGTCTATAGGGTTGAACTAAGCTTGAACCCAAGTTGAACGGGATGCCAAAATTAATTAGTTAATTAGATAAATATACATATGCCATAAAACGAAAGTTAAATTTTGAAGGGAAAAAAAAAAGGTCAATGGAAAAATCCAGATTGAATTGGCAATTGACAGGTATTCGTCATGGTTTTTCATTGAACGGTTGTAAGCTATAACTGTGCCTATTTCTGGTTTTCCCACACCACAGATATAAAGCAAATAATCAGCCATCTAAAAATTTGCTAACCATCTCTCCAGATTTAGGCAGCGGACCGTGCCACTTCGGAATTGCTTGAGCACGCTCTACATATGCTGCATTAGTTCCAGTACCCAATATCACAGCAACAGCAACATCCTTATTGGTATATCTGCCTCCAGCCAGTGTTCCAATTGTATCATTCACCTACCAAAGATATCATGCAGCACGTCTGAAATTAGAAATTAATGATATTTGTATAGGACGGCATAATTAACAAAACATAAATATCCAAATATGGGATCCTTGTCACTTAATAATGGATTGCATTCATCAGCAGCAAACAGACAGAGCATGATTGTCTAAGCCTGAAGAGTTACTTTTAAGCCACTTTTTTGCCAAACATGTTTTGAGTTTTTTTATCAAGTTACTTCCTTTGGGACTTTCGGTGCAGATTTTTTTGACAGTGAAGTCTTTACTTGCTGTCAAAAAAGTAGGTGTTTTAAGCTTAGCAAAACATGCTGGAACTTACCAGAGCTGCCACCCTCATTTCAACACCTTTTCTTTGCAAGGCTTTTGTAAGTTCAGCTACCATGTCTTGGCCAACCTATAACAATAGAATTATCAGGATCCAAACATAAGGGTTAAGCCACTCTGGAGTCAAATAACGCATTCTTTGTATGAACAGAAAAATCATCCCAAGGATGAATATTCCAGTTAATGCATAAAGGTTCATGAACTGAACTGAAATAGGTCATTTTTGGTATAATTATTCTAGAAAGGTGCAATGCTGCAGAGGCAAAAACCAGATTCCATACAAGCAAGTGGAGGACAGCAAATGCAAACTTCAAACCATAACAGCATTAAAATGTTTTGTTGATCAATGTAAAGGGAAAAGAAAGACAAAAAATGTCAAAGAGTGTAGATCTATTTTGTAGTAAATACACTGCATCAGACTGAGATATCCTTTTGGATATTACAAGTAACTACCAATTTACCTGTTGCATCCTACATTTTTGTTAAACTTTCTCTCGCCCCGCAGTCTTACCTCATCAAAACGATGAACTACTAGGTTAGGATCAAGGTTGAATTTTTTGGAAAATGAATTATTGCTTGAAAAGCAGCAAAGTAGTAAACTCTATGACTATAAATCAGGCATCACATACATATTCAGGGAGATTGACAAATAAATAATTGGAAGTTGAAAGTATCAAATAAAACTACTGAAAAAGAGCAAAGTTTGCACAGAAGATTCTCAAAAAATTGATATTTTAATTTCTGCAATTAAAGACTAGCATGGAACTAATTTTAACAAATGAATTAATGTAGATAAACTACGCAAAATATGCTCAAGAGAAAAAAAAAATATACCGCATCATCAATAGAGAAGCCTTTCGTCCACCTGATAAGATTACCAGAGTTTATTGAAGTTTGCATCACAGGGAATGAGAAAGTGAAGCCTAGTTCTCTCTGCCTACCAGGAGGTTGCTGAAACCTTTGTTCTTCTTCAGCAACAAAATTTGCAAGTTTTTCCGCTATATAATCAAAAAGTGCCTGAAATCAAAAGGTTCTGAAAAAAATTCAGAATCGTGTATATGGACCAAATGAACTAAACGGAATAATGGAAAAGGATTATTTGCTTACATCTGAAGTTTGACCCATCAGAGCTGGGGGTATTGATGCCTCGGCAAATTCCTGATGAACAATACCAACTTCTTTCCCTCCCAATTGCACTCTCAATACACGGAAATTTGTTCCACCAAGATCCAATGCATAAAAAACTCCTTCCTCGTCACTGAGATAAGGGAAAGACGTGTCTAGCTAGTTATTTAGCAAAATATACATTTAATCAGAATCACCAAAGAATCTATTTCAAAATTTATGGATGCTCCACTCAGCATTACAATCTTCAGTTTCTTATCTTCAGTCTTGATTTCTAGAAAAGTGAATCTTTAACCTAGTCATCTAGAAAAGCCCACATGCCTGAAAGCACGAAATCAATTTCCATATCCTGAAGTGAGAGAGTAAGAAATGATTTGTTTATTACTGAAGCAAGTAAAGAAGAGATTGAACTAAATAGAGTTTCAAGTCCAAGACAATTAATAATACGATTTCACATTTATATAATCTTTTGCAACATTTTCAAATAATCACAGAAACAAATATTATTAGTCAACAAGTTTTTATTTGTTAGATCCCAACCCCAGACTTTGTGAATCCAATTAGGCCCGGTTTGGCAGGGTTTCTTCCTTCAATTTTGTTTGGCTTTTGCTTTTATAGAAGAGGAATCTACCTCCTCTAAAATCTCTTCTAGCCAAATAAAGCTCTTCCAGAAAATTATTAATACTGGTTCAAAAGCAGCTTCTTAATCTCAGAAGCACTTAAGGACTTACATTCTTTTAAGAACAAACAAGTTCTTACCATCAAATACTTTTCAAGAAATGCACAGATAAAGCCCATATATTTATTTTGTCCCCGTAATTTATGCCAACAACGTAAATTTTTATGAAGAACCAAAAAATATCAATAAATTTGTGTGTGTTAGATACGATATTACACATACAAGCAGATGTAATCCCACAATTTTAAACGAACTCTATGCACTGAAAAAGGATAGAAGATTTACTCTATACTTTTACACATGTATACAAACACAAAATACTCAACTAGGAAAAGGTTCAACTTTTAAGATGGAATTGAAACTCTATAAATTATGTAATTCAGAAAAATACCCATTAGGGAGGTTATCTACATAGCTAATGAGCATCTTAAGCTTGCTTCCGCCCTCGGAGGCTAATCCGGCGTGCATCTCCACCGTCATGGCGTCGGCCACCTGCTTAAGTTTCACTTCTGGAGTCCCACACTTCTCTTCAAATTCCTTCACAATCGCCAAAGCCCTTGCCCACTTCCCGGAGCTCTTCATCCGCTGCCTGACAATATAAGCCGCTACTCCCACCGCCGCCGCGGCCCCTATCACCGCTGCCGCCACTGCAACTTTCCCCGTCCCCTCCTTCATCTTCTCGAAATTTGCGCGAAAAAATGTGCCGATTCGGAAATGGAAAAGGGATCAAAGAATTGGTAAAATTTAAGCTAGAGAGAGTCCGTGAAAATGGGTGGAAATTACAGGTGGAGAAGATTTTGACCAGGCTGAAAATTTGGAAAGAGGATCTTCAGATCTTGTGCTCTTCATACATATAGATCGTAGGTTGTTTGTTGGTTTGCTCAATTCATCAATGGTTGCTGACTTGCTTTTGAGTGTACAGCTCAGAGAATTTTTTGTCGCTAATACTCTACGGATGAAATTTTTTTATTTCTTTTTTCTTATTAAATCTTAAAATCTAGGATACGTTTGGATCGAATTAAAATTTAATTTTAATTTAAGTCAAAAAATCAATATTAACCATATTTTTTATGGGGTTCCACATCTTTTCTATCCCAGTTTGCAAAAAAATTAATTTTAATTCTCCACCAAACACCCTTATACATTTGAAAAAATTGTGCTGATGTTAGATGAATATTAAATTCAGATTTTGTGTAAGATTTGATACAAGTTAATAAAATATGTTATTAAAAAATTGTAAAATTCATAAAATATATTGTCGAAATGAATTGGTAACTTTCACTTAAATTCAAATTCAAGTTTTAATCGATACCAATTAGGGCTATGTATATAGAATAGGAAAAAATTTAGTGAATTGCGATAAAAGTTTTTAAAATGTGTGGTTGAAAAAATGTGAGACGTTATAATTAGTATTGATTGTTTGACTTTAATTTAAATTAAAGTTAAATTTTAATTCGATCCAAACATGTTCTAAGTGCTTAATTTATTTTATCAAGCACGTGATTAATACCCTCTCAAATAGTCACAAACTCAGCTGGGTTTTCGAAGATAGGCGTACGTCATGTTTAAATTATTCTTTCAGAAAAGTTAACAAAATAACTTTTAAAAAGGTCAACAAAGAAATCAAGGAGAGTAATGTTGTGTAGCCCTGATGCTCAATTAGAGGTCACATTTGTTGTCCCGACTCAATTTTTTTGCACCGAAAATTTTGACACATCACGACAAAAAAAAGTTGTAAGTGTCAAAATTATAATGGACACGACTTATCATACACGCAAGAAAAGGGATAATATCTCAAATCTTACAAATATTTGTAGGTTTTACCTTAACTTTTAATTTGTTGTACCAATGGTTTCAATTTTCAAACATTTCAAGTGCGTGCGTGTCCGGAAGACAAATGGATGGATTCCTTCCGGATCACTATTAATTGAGCAGAAAAAAATGACTTTAACCATATTTTAACCATAACTTAAAAACCCAAATTAAAACCAAACCAAACCTACCCTACCCTACCCATCGGGACCACGAACCACCTCCTCTGCAAACACCATGATTTGCACGCTCGACGGATTGCAATTATCTTCAAAGTCCAAAAAATAAATAAATAAATAAATTGCCAAACCGTAAACAGTTCAACAAAATTTAAAGAAAGTGGTTTGCAGAATTTATGCAAAATTTCTCAAAGCCGAATCCAAACACGGACACGTTAATTAAAAGTTTGCAAACAACTTCACAGAAAAATGATGTGAACAAAATCAAATTTGATTTGCTGGGGCTTTAACAATTTCACATAAAGCCACTTAATGGGTCCAAATTAACCTCCTGCCTTGACCAATTTATGCAAGGGCAACTTATAGAAATATCTTTAAAATTATGAATTTTTCGAAAAATCATATGAAAAGTATTTTGAAAGTAAAAAAAATTCTGTCTAAAATTAAGTGTCATTTTTTAATTAAAAAGTGACATAAAAATATCACTTTTTAATTGAAAAAATGACATTGTTTTTAGTTAAAAGTGATATATGTTAAAAAGTAACTTATAATGTCACTTTCTCTATCATGAAAATTTAGTTCACGTTTAACAGAATAAAAATAAATTAACATCTAAAAGAATTTCTTGTAAGTAAATTTTGGAAGTAAAAAATACTGTCTAAAGTTAAGTGTTACTTTTTTCATTAAAAAATGACATGCTATGTTACTTTTCAAAGAGTGGCATTGTTTTTAATTAAAAGTAATGTATGTCAAATGCAATGTCACTTTCTTTATCATGAAATTTTAATTAATATCTAACACAATACAAAATAAATTAACATCTAAAAGAAATTCTTATAAGTAAATTGATAGCTTAGTCAAACATGTATTGTTCGACTATAGATGATTTTGTTTGATATTTTAATTAAAAAAGTGACACAACATGCTAGGGCAGATTTGATATGGGACAGTGGAGCCAGCTACCCCAACACCAAGATCCAAGTCTTCTTTTTTTCTTTTTCTTTTTTAAAGCCCATTGTAAAACCAAAACTTGTCCAAACCCAAAGTAAAAAAAGTTAAAACAAAATGAAAATTTTAAAATTTGTCTTGGAATCAAAAGTAAATTAACTTGGAAATTACACAAAATCAAAATTTTAAAATTTGATCAATTTGCCCAATTCAAAATCCATATAAAAAGTGAAGTGCAAATCAGAATTTTAAAATTTTAATTTCAAATTTCAGATATAAACTTTATTTAGACAAAAATCATATATTAATTCATCTATTTCATCTATCTTCTCTCTCTAAATCATAATTACTCAAACCTAACCCTAATTTTATCCTCTCTCTATCATACAACACACCTTGAAGGCACCGTCGATGCGACGCTCATGATGTCGCCGCCACAGTGTCATTGGTCTGAAAGCTAGTCGCATCGTTGCGCAGCGACGATGGCTCCGTTTGCGCATCACCTCTGCAGTAGCGGTGCTTACGGTGCTACTGCAGCGACATCGCCTCTCAGAGCGGCGTCACTTGACACTGTTACGAAGTGACAATGGCGTCGTTTGCGCAACAACGACGTTGCCATTGGTGGTGTTTGTGATGACATCCCTAGTCCACTAGGCCCGCTATAGTTTTTGTGGTGTGGTGGTGTTTTGCAGTTGGTGGTATTTGTAGCGGTCTTTCGCAGTTGGTGTCGTGTGGTGATGGTGGTGTTGCAAAAATGGTGGTGGTGGTGGTTGTGATGATTAATAATTTTGAGATGAAGAAGAACATCAAGTCTTCCAGTGCTGTGATGTGGCAGTGTTGGTTTGTGTCCGGGAGGTGATGTGGTTGTTGTGATGGTGACGACGGAGTTAGTGCCTCGCGGCAAATTTGGGAATTTTTTTTTGTGAGGGTTGTGGTTTTGGAGTGGTAGGCTGGCGGTGGTGTTGGTTGCAGTGTTTGAGATAATGGTTTTGCTACAGGTGGTGGTGGTTCTGGCGACGACGGTGCAGCGACTAGACGGTGTTGGTGCTGCTAGTAGATGTTGATGGCGATGGGTCGTCGAGGTGTTGTGGATCAGGCACGACGATATGGTGGTGTTTTTCTACGATATATTGATTTGTTTGAGATGGTATCGCTGTCGAGAGGTGATAGCGACGGTGGTGGTGGTGGTGTTGTTGCTAGAGGGAGTAATGAGGTGATAGTCACAAGTATTGGTTGTGGTCACAAATTATTTGGTTGATTTGTGACCAAATATTGGTGGTGGATCAGGATCGGGGGAAGTGTGTTTTGGTGTATGTGATCAAATATTTGGTTCATTGTGACAACTATTAAAACGTGACCTTAAAATTCGATAATTTATGATCAAAAAATAATGTGACATAAAAAGTTGTTAATATGTGACTGATAATTTGATAATTTGTGACTGTCTAATAAGTTGTGACTTACAATACTTGTGATTTATCGATAAATAAATTATGACATATAAATTTTTTATTTGTGATCGTAAAATAAATTGTGACCTATAAAATTTTTAAATTGTGATCGTAAAATAATTTGTGGAATATAAAATTTGTGATTTGTGAATAATGAATAATATGCGACTTATTAATTTGATAGATTTGTGATCGATAAATAAATTGTGACGTACAAATTTTTGATTTGTGATTGATGAACAAATTATGACTTATAAATTTTTTTAATTATGATTGTAAAATAATTTGTGATATATAAATATTGTGATTTGTGATTAATTAATAATATGTGACCAAT
>CAIGRB010148440.1:6760-19807 GCA_903798255.1 Fraxinus quadrangulata
TCCAATGACCGAATGTCACGTAAAATTCTATCAAGTTAATCACCAAAATTTATACCAAGCATTATTGATAAAAAATATATATATATATATATATAATAAATGATGCAGTCTTAGTTGGAGTTATGCCGTTTGAAAGATAACATTGACAATCAATGACTTCCACTTGTTAATTTTCTCAATTAAAAGTCAAACAAAATTAATTCTCGACCTTCCCCAGTTGTTCTGTGTATCTTCCTTTTTTTTTTTTCCTTTTCATTTCGAAATATGTAATTGTCATCGGGATCAGCACTTTCGTCATGTCAATAGGGTCTTGTATAATCAAAGTTGTTCTCATAAAAATGTCAAGGGGTTGGCAACGGGCGAAGGTGTTGCAGCCATCCAAGCTCGGTTTGGCTAGTTGGACGAGCCAAGCTTAACCCATAGGTTAACTGGCTCGTTGATCAAGAGGCTTGCCATTTTCCAAGCTCAAATTAGAGCTTGACTCGGCTAGCGTGTGCTCCTTTAGATGCATATCGAGCCAGTGAGGAACTTAAAGCAATTGCCACCTTAGAAAATTGTTTGCCTGAATATGTTTATTTTTTTAAATATTGTTTTCAACGAATCTTTTATCTAATGGAGAGTAGTTATAACTATACGGACGTAACTAATTTTTAATGGTTTAAATTTTTATACCACGCTTAGAGCTCATCAGTTTTTTAAATATTATTTTCAATGAACATGTTGGAGAGTAAATATATAGAAATAACTATTTTTTAATAGTTTAAACTTTTAGGCTACGTTTGGTACACCAAATTATTTGGTATAAAGAATTTAATATAAAATTAAAATGGAGATTATTGGGTAGACCGTGTTACTATGAATGAAGGCATATAGTATTCTTTAATTTATAATCACTTGCAAGGTTAACTGTATAGCGTAATATGGATGTTGGATGTGTGATTAAGTCAGATAAAAAGAGATATAGTAATTTAAATGAAATTCAAACATTTATCCACCATAAAACACTCTACTTATTAATATTCATTATAATTTATTCTGAATTTTTATCCTATCTGATTCGATGCACCGGACTCCGCATCTGGAGCCCGCATCCTGTCATGGAGCGCCTTTTTAGAGTCCACCAACAAGTTGTGTAAGGCGATCAGTAGCCAAGAGCGTGTTAATTAAAATCACAGCATCCTGTCATGGAGCTCCTTTTTAGAGTCCACCACCAAGTTGTACTAGGCGATCACTCTGCTCTTTGTCGTCAGCCAAGAGCGTGTTAATTAAAATCCTTGTGCTTCGTGAGAGCCATAACGGTCGTGGTAAGCTACGCACTTGACCTTAGATGACTTAAACATGATAACAAATTATACGAGTTTTGAGTTCTAGTGTGAACACCGCATATTTCTGAAATTGGACATTTATCTGACTTTTTAATAGAAAATAAAATTGGTTTATAGGGCAGGAATCATATTGAAGGTTAAATTTACATAAATAAATGTATTTTCTGTGTAATATTTTAAACTTTTAGATGATGTACTTCAAGAACGTGCGACTTTTGAGTGCTCTAATACGTTGCCTAACTAGTGAAAGTTTAATTTTTAAACGAAAAATAAATATCATAACGTACGCAACCATGTTAATTGGAAATTAGAAACTTTTAACAACTATTTAAAATGAAAAAACTTGTCGAGTATTGTCACATGAAATGTAAGAATGAACATCTTGAATGTAAAACACATTACCTTTGAGTTATTTCTTTAATTCTTTAAGGCGTACAATCATTTAAGATTTCTTTCGTAGATTAATTATAATTTTTCATGAAATGTTAGATCCTTGATACATGAATTATTCAGTACATTTGGACTTAATCAAATTTATTTCTTTATATATTTTCAAGGTTTTTCAATTAGTTTATATCTAATTTATCATTGAAACTTGGGACTTCCCAACCATTCCGATTAGGCAAAAACCAAAATAGCATTTCTAGTTAGGGCAGGGACTACACAATTTGTCGCACGCGGAATAACAGTGTGCTTTAAAGTTGAAAGGATATCATATATATGTGGAAACAGTTGGGCATGTAAGGGAAGACATTTTACAGCTATCATTGCATCAATACAATCAGATTACAAGACACTTTAAGAGCATGTTTGAGCCTCATTCTTTTTTAAAAAATGTAGTTTGAAAAAGTGATTTGATAAAGAATGTGTGGTTAAAAAATAAAGAAAAATTTTGAATTTGCGCGTAATATTATTATATCGAAAAATATGTGATTGAAAATAAGAAAAAGAAAAATGTATTTTAAATATAACGAATACCAAACAAGAGCTAATATCACATAACACTAGACCAAATAGGGGAGATGCGGCTAGAGGTGGCAATGGATAAAGTCGAGCTGGCTCGGCCTGTATGTGCACGAGCTCGTGACTCGTTTATAACGAGTCGAGCTCCTACTAGATAACGAGCCATGAGCTCCTGCTAGACTCGGACCGTGAGCTCGTGGCTCGTGGACAGAGCCGAGCTTCGGAGATGCGGCGCTGCAACAACTTCGAGAAAGCTGCTATTATTACAACTCACCAATACCATAGTCCATAGCCATTGCCTGCCAATTGTAGTGCCGCATCAACGTTCATTTTTAGGTGCTATCATTGCGTTAACGTAATCCAATATAATGGAAGAGATATCCAGCTCATTAACTAGCAAAATGTAACCCTTTAAGAACGCACAACACTCGACCGGGTAAGAGTAGACAAGGTGTTGGAATAAATTCGAGAAAGCTGTTATATACTACATCTGTAGTTATCAAAATTGCGATTTAAAGAATTTGACCTTTTAGAATAGAATTTGACCTAATTCTCTATCAGTTTGAGATCATAGCGTCTGGGGATTCCGAATTTGGGAAGCCTTGGCCGGCCTTTGAATTCAAAGAATTTCCGCCTCTGCTGCTCCATTTTTGTGCAAAGTGAATTGTGAATTCTATGGCAAGTACTGGATTGATCTGTGTTTATATAATTGCGACCGAGCCAGCGCGTGATGGTTGCGCGTGCAAGTCAATATTCTGAAATATAAATAAATTTCATAATGGGTCCTTCATCTATACAAAATATAGCAATTAGGTGTCCAACTTTAAATTCAGGTCGTCCTTAAAGATCGCTGGGCGTAAACATCTTCAAAGGTGATTTTTGTAATTAATTGTCGGTACAAATGGGGATTATGAGAGAGAGGAAACGTCCATCCTCTTCAGCAACTTCACCTTGTGCCCATCTCAGGACTGCTTACCACAACTGCTTCAACAGGTGAATAATTCGATCATTTTCTTTATAGTATTTCCTCTTATTTAAATTTTTGAGAGCATTTTTTTTTTCCAAATGTAATTCTCCGGAACCCTAATCAAACCTCGGAGACCTGAATTCGATGTTATATGTAGGTGGTATGCAGAGAAGTTTTTGAAGGGTGAGTGGAACAAACAGGAGTGTGTTTCTGAGTGGGAGAAATACAGAGAATGTTTATCTGTAAGCTCTTATTAACTGAAATTTGAAGTGAATATCTATTTGCAGATTTTTAGAAAAGAAGTAAAATTCCAATTTGGGATCTTAATTTTCGGGTTTTTCCTTTTTATGCCAGCAACATTTGGACGATAAGCATCTGAGCCGGTTCTTGGAAGCAGAAGGCATTGTCGATTTCAACAATCAAGCTGAGTATAAAAACCCCACCGGCGTTTCTAATTGATTTTGCCAAGATTCTACAAGAACTTGATTAAGTTGTCTTCTGCGTTACATGTGAGAGGATGCATAATTACATGTCTACAAGAAAAATTGTTCTTTACAAGTTTCTATTAACACTGTCCATCTATGAAATATAGTTGGTATGCAAGTGTAGTGAATGGCAAGAAGAGAAACCCTGGCCACAGGGGAAGGTCTTATGTAGTTCAAACCGTTTTTTAGATAGATGACATTTTTTAAGGGTAAATGTGCTTGAACTCACTGTTAAATTTATGACAAAAGTCATCTGTTATTTCCTTGACTTTCTTGTTTTATGATCCTTCCTATGGATGGAATATAAAAATTTAATTTACAATAGACATTTCTTCGTTTATCATGGAACAGCTGATATGTGCTATCATAGATTTGGCTAGGTGTAGAATGAAACCTGGAATTTCGTTCGTGTTCTTTGTTCACTTCTGTAAATAAAATCTTATTCTCTTAGGTTATTGAAGGGAACCAGAACCCATGATCCAAAGTCTAATATATTATCTGTGGTTTTTGAATGGAACAAGAAATCATGTACATGAGTTATTATTCTTACACTTGAGACAAATATCTATACTTCTTAAGATGTGATTTATCTTGGATTCTCTGTGATTTGCTCTTTAAAATCATATTTTTTTGCATTTGCATGCTTCCCCTAGTTTTTGTTCCAGGACCTTATAATACATTCCTCAACCATCGCGCTTACTAACTTTATGATGTTTAAATGAGAGATAATTATCTTGTTCTTAAAATTTGTGTCGTTTCACTTGTTGGTATGCCATTAACCATTGTGATAACATTAAAGGGTGATGCCACTAACAATAATCATAACCACGTAATTTTTACAAGTTTTTCTGTTATCTCTCCTTTTGGTTTTATCTTCTCTCTCTGGGTTCTTCTCTACAAGCATATATGCATAGTCCTTGTTAGATCTCTCAGTTTCAGTACCAAGAAACCACCCGCAATAGAAAATCCCAGACTAGTGTTGATAAAATTTAACTTACGCTATTTTCAGAAGGAAAAAACCATAGACGAGAACGAAGCCTTATATGTGGTGGAGGATGAATAGCAATTATTCAAGATTGGTCTTAATTCATGTATACAATTACCCTCCAAATTACAATTTTCAATTAGGATTGGGAAAGGTTGGATTTCAAGATATTGGGCTTGCAACCGAGACTCTAAGACTTACTATTTCAAGATACAGACCTCGAATTTGGCATTTCATAGGTTTTCAGTACTTATTTTCGATAAATTTACTACTTAACTCTCTCCGTTTAAGAAAAAGCTATTGAGTTGAAATCTTGTAGTTACAGAATTATGTACTGTCTAAACTTATTGACTTCAGCAAGTTTAATATGTAAATACAGAACCTTGATTCTGGTAGAATGTAGCTGTTTAGGAGAACTGCCAGTAAATGTAGCTTGTCTTGCTTCATTTTATATGTTTAACTGGTCTTTGACACGTGATTGCTCATTTATGAAAATAAATTTTGGTTGAGGTCACCATTATTAGTAGTCGTAGAGATAGATTAAAAGAGGAATGGCTTAGTTTGCAAGACATACCTTTTATAAACGTTAAAAATTTCTTCTTCATAAGAAGAAGAGGGGGTGGATAAACTATGCGGTGAATCGCCCTATCTATCCTCCCGATGAGAGGTTTGTTTTCAAACCCACGTTATAATACAAGGAGTAGGCAATGCTAATGTGCCAAGTATGATCCATATTTCAGAGCCTGGCACCATTAATGTGCACATTGAGTGGCTGAAAGTCCTCATCGTCCAAACACAATGGCACAATTATTAGAGTCGTGCTCCACGTTTGAGCTAATAACTATCATGCGAGCTTCTCACTAGGGCTGCTAGGCCAAAAAGACAGGAATTCCATCCCCTCCCTTCCTTTTGTTGCCCCAATGTTGTCACAGAGGATGTAGAAAAGGGAACGTATCAACTTGTTGCCATCATGATCGTTAAAAATCCTCTTCTTATATATTCAATATTGCACCAATTAAAATTGTATTTACGTATTCAATCTCAAATTTACTGCAGTATTTAACAATAACTTCATTCATGAATGTAATTTCAACATTTTTCCATGCTTTGTGGTATTCCTCCTAAAAAGATTTCTTTCATTTTTGTAATATAGTATTTACTATATATTCATCATATGTCTTGCCTCCTATGATTCGATTTAACTGTAACATTAGGGGAGCTTAGTCTAAAAAATAAAACAGAAGTTAGAATATGTTGTGCCTTTCTTGATTAATTTATTTAAATAAAATATATTTTCTTAACTCATAATGTTATTTTTCTCCATTAGATATGATTATTCGTCCATGTAGCAGGTGACGTGCTATTAAATGATAAGTTCAATTAAATGTATTAATGAAAGATTCACTATATAGATTTTAAGGATAATTGCAGCAAAAGTTCCAAACCTTTGAAACACTAGCTGACTTTTTCCAAACCTTTGATTTAGTGCAGTCATCACCCATAACGTTTCCAAACGTTGCAGGTGAAGCCCTTCTGGATAGTTTCCATCCACGATTCTGTCAGTCGACAAAAAATTTAACTTTGACCACATTATAATCAATTTCAATGACGGTAAAATGGTATTTTTATATTTACCACATCAAATAACAAAATAAAAAGAAAAAAGAAATGGAAAAACTGTACCTTCTTCTTCCCAAATCCACCCAACTCACCAATCTCCAATCTGAATCAATAATCCTTGGATCACCCAGCTTGCTCAAGAGAAGTGGTATCAGATCAGTCTCCAGCATCAATAATCCTTGGATCACGTTTTCACTAAAAGGAAAAAGAGAGTATCTTTCCTGCATTTAAACACATACATTTAAACACATACAGATAATTTGGATCTTGAATTGCTTTACTCTTTTTGCTCTCAGTCCCTTTCTCCAACTTTAAGAGAGACAATTATCTTAGAACCCTTCATTTTAGGCGGAAATTGGTCTGTTTCTTCGCAGATCCAAGAGTGCGAAAAGCTTGGTAAATATGGGTTATCTAAGATAATTGTCTCTCTAAGAAACAGACCAATTTCTGCCAGCCACGTCATAGTAAAATTATACTACAGTTTTCAAGATGCTGAGTATTTGTATCTTATTATGGAGTATCTCCCTGGTGGCGACATGATGACTCTGCTTATGAGAGAAGACATGTCTGAAAGTGTGGCTAAATTTTACATTGTTCAAAGTGTACTGGCCATTGAATCCATTCACAAGCATAATTATATTCACAGGTGTGTCTGGAGCTCTTTCTGCAGTTAACAAATTATTGTTTGTTATACCGAAATCATAGGTGAATTAAGTCTTACTGAAGGTATTTGTATTTGTTAAGTTATTTTCTATATATTCTTCTCAGGGACATCAAACCTGACAACCTGCTCTTTGATAAAAATGGTCACATGAAGCTCTCGGACTTCGGCCTTTGCAAACCTCTTGATTGCCGAACTTTGTCTAGTGTTAATGAAAATGAGGCCATGGATGATGAGAATATAAGAGAACCAATGGATGTTGATGGCCGTTTTCCAGATGCTGCTCATGGTAGTAATTGGAGCAAGTCCTCACGAACAACTGCAACACTGGAAGATGAATAGGAGAAAGTTGGTAAGAAAGCATTAAAAAAATTCAAAACTGTTTTTTCTCTTCCCCTCACCCAGGAGAAAAATCCCTGCTGCATCTAAGTCAAGTTTGAAGGCATATTAGATAATGCTTTTAGTAAAAGGAAAACATTATAATAGGAAAATATGGAGACAGGGCTTTTAAGATGTCTGTCCATATATTTGCACCAAATATGAGGCTCTTTTGTTATTTTCTTTGATAATAAGAAACATTTTGAACTTGTGAGCACTTTGGGTGCTTTGTTGAGTTGTAATTTTCCGTTTTGAAAGCTTGTTAGTTCAACTACACTTTTCTATGAAACTACTAAATGTCTTTTAGAATTCGATTTTAGGTCTATGGTAAGTTGGTTCTCTTGATACTATTGGAAGGGGCAGAGGGAATCACTCATAGATCATCCTTCTGGTTTCTGCTAATGTAATGGACTATATGATAGATGGCTGCACATCCTCAATTTTTAGACCAAATTCACATGGATGAAAATGCTTGTATGAAGGAAAGTCCACAACGATTACAGAGATTTGTAAACTTTCTTGGATGAAGTTCTTAAAAGCTATAAGCCGTACTCTCATTAGGTTTTGAAATTTTCAGTTCTTATATGCAACCTTCTGTCCTGTTCTTTTAGTTAGATCAGGTGACATATATTGGCCATTGATATGTATGCCTACTGATATTTCTAATACATGATACTCCATGTTTACATGAGTACTCATCTTATCCTCTCTCCTCTCTCTCCCTTTTTTGTTCAAAAGGCATTTTCGATTGTCGGTACTCCAGACTATATTGCTCCGGAAGTGCTATTGAAGAAGGGATATGGCATGGAGTGTGACTGGTAAGTTCAATTCCTTTTTGACCTTGTATTTCATCATTCTTGCCAATTCTACTTAAAAACATTTTGGATCTCATTTGAAAAAAAAAAAATATTATGGTAACTATTTTGGAGTTACAAAACGCCTTGCATGGGCTTTCATGAGTCCAATAATGTAACTGTGGGTGGGACTTTTTCTTACTGAAAAATTACCAATAACGGTTGAATGGAAGACTTTCAGTATCATTTCGGCCTTGGAGGACAATGCATTTGATTTTTTAATATGAGAACCACATAGTGGCCAACAATTCAGGGTGCCAATCTTAATTCGTTTAGGCTACTCATTTGAGATCCCAATTTATTTCTCTTATTATTCCCTTTTTTTTTTCTCCTCTGGTGTGTGGTATGTTTCTTTCTGTTGGGGTTTAAGTGTGGGTCAGTGAATTATGCTATATATCAATTCGTCTAGATGCTTTTCTGCTTTGTTCTTTAACTGAGGAGCTGAATCAAGGGAAGATCTAGATACTGGCTTGTGTATGCTAAAAAATGTACTCTCTACATTACAGCTTGCACTTTTTGGGATTGCACTTGTTTGACTTTTCTGTCTGTTGATAGTCCAAGGCATAATTTTGGTTATCATTCACTTTGATGTCTTGAAATGAAGTCTAGAATATACATCTATTTTCAGAGTCTGAGGGGATCGTAACCTTATTTTGGACTATGTGCATTATGCAGTATGGCCATTACTCTGGGTTTGTATTAGATTGTTCAATTTTACAGAGAAACAGAAGCTGGCTAGCAGAACTTCTGCTTTTTATGTGGGGTACTATAGAAAGTGAAATATGTGCAGTTTGTATAATCCTTGCCACCTTATTGATACACTCATGCAGGTGGTCGTTGGCTGCAATTATGTATGAAATGCTTATCGACTACCCTCCATTTTATTCAGATGAACCAGTGACCACTTGCAGGAAGGTAAAATGCTTGTTATGTATATTCCTAAATTTCTTTTGTGCTCCCCTTATACTTCTAATATCACATTGCTTCTAGTCAGGTGTTATCGATTACCATTTTGAACTGTTACTTCTTTCATCATTATGTCTTAGAATGCAGCAACTGGACCATTTTTTATGTACAGTTAACTGGATGAAGCTGAACCTTTTGGACATAGACATAATTATGTTACCTCGTCCAAAATGCCTATGACTTGACATGATTTTCAGAAAATTTAGGTTTACTGCTGGCCAGTCTATTCATCCAGTGCTTTGCCTTGTTAATGGGAATTGAGGAACGTATGCTTCAGGCCCATTTCTCCTGTCTAGCTTTCTGTTTAGTCCTGATTGTTGAGTCTGACACGTGGACCACATATATTGAGTAATCTTACAATAAGTAATTTATTAGTGAATCACAAGTCATTTCTGAAGAGATGTCTAGTCATCACGACAGAGCATTCTATTGACAAGATATTTTGTAAAACTATGCAAGGGTAATTGCAGGAGTATGAGAGCAAAAAATGGTTTCATCCTTATGTTAGAGTTGCCTTGGATAATTTTTTTCTTTTTGCTTTTTTTTGGGTTCCTCGTACACAACCTGTCAGTATGTCTATAGAAAAGTAGAAAAGGTAAGGAAACACTTCCAGTGCATAGCTGTATCAAGGATTACATTGATACAATGATTTTCTGATAAGGTACATTCATGATTGCCAGATAGTTCATTGGAGAAATCACCTGAATTTTCCCGAAGATGCCAAATTGAGTCCCAAGGCAAAAGATTGATCTGTCGGTTGCTATGTGATGTGGAACATAGGCTTGGTACTGGAGGAGCAGGGCAGATCAAGGTATGTTTTTACACAAACTAGACATTTCGCTCTCTCTCTCTCTCTCAACTCATTTTCATTACAAACAAATGTGTGTAGGCCCATCCTTGGTTTAAGGATATTGAATGGGATAAGCTATATGAAATGGAAGCAGCCTTTAAACCAATGGTTAACGGGGAGCTGGACATCCAAAACTTTATGAAGTTTGATGATGTAAGCATAGATCTCTTTATTTATTTCTTATGTTATGTCACATTCTCTACTCTATCGAAATTACTGGAAGTTTGTCAACTTGCAGTACCTACGACCAGCGTGTTTATCTTGGCAAATAGCTATTTAGCTTCAGATTACTACATTATATGCCACTGTTTTTCAAGAATTATATTGAACTGTAATATACTGATGTAGCATCTCATATTGTAATAGTATCAAGATTTTATAAACATGGGTCTTTTGGCATGTCGATAAGCTTGTGTCCATGAAGAGTGAGGTGTATGCTTGGCAACTTCTATTATTTAGTTTATACCACATTCAAAAGTCATTTCTCTTGTTTATTCTTGAGTTTTTCTGTTGTTAGGGACTTCTTTATGATGTCATGCCCATGTGTTCTAGTAGCATGTCTACGCTTTTCAGGATACCATCTTTAAATCACAATCTAGTTATGAAGAACCTAATTATTTTGTGCTATTGCATCTTAAGTATCAATTGTTCATGTATATAATGCCCTTCTTTGAAATTTCAGGTTTTAACTCTAGAATATTAGATCTCTCTCTCTCTCTCTCTCTCTCGTGTGTATGTGTGTTTGCCTTCTGAATAACCTTATTGATCAAATTAATTCTCTGGATTCATCACAGTTGAATCCTCCAACAGCAACAAGACCTGGTTCAGGACCCTCTCGAAAGGTTTCTTCTATCCATTTTCATACTTATTGGTCTCTTATGGAAAAAAGACTGTTTAGGAAGTTAAAAGATCATAGGATTTGTCCTGATGAGTAATATTTTTGCTAGTTCAATTGATTTTTAGTTCGGAATCCTGCTTCAATAAAGTAAATTCTTAACTTACAAAAAGGAGGTAATTGGGTTTTGACATTATTCGGAAGCTAGATTAATTACATTTCTTTCCTGTCGACATGGTTCAAGAGTTGAATGGCGCTGCAAAGATTTCGATTCAGGGAACAAGTCGTATAGTATCACCCATTTTCGAAGGATTGTGCTTTTGGCACATATGTTAAGTTAGCAAAGCTTTAATCAATATGAAAATCTATGGAACCTCTCTCCAAAAGTAGAAAAATGCTCTGTTTAGATTGTCCTTAATTGTGTTAATTGAGTACAATGTTGTATATCTTGTTCTTCAATTACTGAGTGCTGCAATTTAGTGCTCCTGAGTTTAATTGTGATAGTGATTTAAGGCATCTGAAACTGGCTTTAATTTTACTTCACAGATACATCTTAATTCCAAAGATTTAAGCTTTGTGGGCTACACATACAAGAACTTTGATGCTGTTAAGGAGGCATTGCGTCAGTCATCAGGTAAGGATATTTGTTCTCCTGGATCTCCACTCTTATGCGCACATTATGCTTTGTCCTGTATATAAATATTCTAATTTGCCTTATTTTATGCCAATATATAAACATATTCATCCTCTGTAATAGTATGTATTTTTGTCATGTCTATCATTTTCTTGAGACTCACTGGTATTTAGGTCATTTGTTACACTTCTGGAGAACATCACCAATATACTCTTGGAAACTTGCTTCAATATTTTTTTAAGAAAAATTTGTATGGCACTCTTAATGAAGGAAACAATGTTATGATATTCTTCTTGGATCTTGTGCAGATCTTATCAGGAGTTCACCAAGTCAGTCATCAATTGATTCCATAATTGGTGAGACTTACTGAAGACATTGATACTAGTAGCTACATCCTTTGTTCTTTATGATTCTAACATCATATTATGTAGCCATTAGATGATCCCGAGGGGAACCAAACGAAGAAAGCAACATCCAAGGAAAGAGACGTGCAAATGATCACAACAATGGATGATGTGATGTCACCATGAAATAAAACGAATGCTTTAGTGAATGGAAACTTTGTCCAGTTGGTGGCGTACGCCTTTGTATTTGTATAGGTTGCTCGCCCCATTCAATGTTTCCCCATGAGATAGCTGCATTTTAAGAACCGTCGTTTCTTGTATGAAGTAGTGCTTGAGAAACTTGAATAGAAATCTAAAATAGGTTCTGTAGTAATGTTGTACTGCTGCCAGGGTTGGCAATGGATGCTCTCTTGTGGCAGTTTTTGGTCAGACATGCTCCCTTCTGTTTTTATGTTGAGAAAAAAAAACCTGTCATCGCTTGACTGTAGATTGATTCTCCATATTTCCCCCTTTTCGCCTTAGATGCTGATGCTTTTCTACATCATATTAATCAGTTCAGATGGTTGGGTTTTTATAGCCTTTTCTTCCCACAATATTCAATGTGATATCCAGAACCAAATACTTTCTTAGAATTAAATAGTTTAATTTTTTTAAATATAAGTTCTCAGTAATTGAAATTTTTTACAATCCAATCTAATACAATTTAAGTTATCAATTACGTTAACGAAAAACACAATGAAAATATATTTGAGTAGTTCTGTGATGAGGAATAATTTCAAATGAAAATGAAGTGTCTAGGGACAAAGGGTATTTTAGGCATGTTGGACTGTGATGCCAAACTAAAATAAGGGCGATGATGAATCAAATTATAAGTTCAGCCCAAGCAAAAGAATAAATGTTATTTAGTAATAGTGGTCTTAAAGCGCCAATTTAGATTACTACAATTAATATGTTTATTTAAATGAATTATGTGATATTGCATGAAAATAAATTTATCATTTAATGACATAACTTGATACCATTTGTGTTGAATAATGTTGCTCCAAATAAAATGAAGGGTACTTAAAATTATGGATATTTTGAAAAATCATATGAAAGAATTTAAGGAAGTAAAAAATATTGTGTAAAATGAAAAAGTGACACAAACTCAAAAAAAGTGACAAAACTAAAAAAAAGTGAC
>CAIGRB010148440.1:30382-47646 GCA_903798255.1 Fraxinus quadrangulata
CTTTTTTTTTTTTTTTTTTATTTTGAGCTAGTCCAATTAGTATACACCAAAGTGTACGTGTGGTAAAATCTTTTTGTAAATTATAAATTGTGAATCTTATAAATACACGTATAAAACGTGAAATAAAACCATCTCATAATATGTATGGATAAAATGATGTTTAACTAACCTATAAGCTTAATTTTTTTTTTTACCAAACATATGTCAGAGTGCTCCATTTAACGCAGAAGGAGGTCCTAAGTAATTACTTAAGAATATTTGATGGTGTTACGACAAAATATTGAAATCACATCATACTTTTTACGTATTTTTAGCTTTTACTATACAGTATTCTTGTGATCTGGCAGTTGCTAAAATCTAATCCAACCACCAAACTTAAAAGAAATTTAATTCACTTTTAATTAAATCGCTTCATCTTTGGCCCTCAGTTGAAACAGCTTTTCAAGGCACTAAAGGTCATCTTGCTCTCTTTACAATCCCATCTCAGGTGTCCTATAGTGTTTTTATGCTACTCGACACCATAAAATCTATTCAAACTTGCCTCTTAAAAGAATTCAGACACCAATTTCATAGAAAATGCTTCTGATGTCACAATAACCTTCTTAACATTTGAATATGAAACATCAAAAGAGAGAGCTAAGTAGAATTCATGAGTCGCATCTACGAGATGCAAGCCACTTGATAATAAATCCTCAAATCCGAATACATGGATAAATTACAAAAGTACCACAGACCAGACCTTAGTAGCAGCCTGATTCTCTCAAACCTATAACTAGCATAGGATCTTGAGAGTTCAGTTCCATATAAGAACTTAAATTGTGAAAGTTTTCACCGAATTAATCACACAGACAGAGTTGCAAGAAAGTATTATCACATAAATGTAAGACGAGTACTCAGTAACGATATTTGGTGGAGTAATCTTTCGGAGCAATAACTAGACCACGGCCCTTCCTTGCACCACGGTAGACAGTCTCAACAATGTCGATAAACTCCTGTTTATCCTTCAGTGCCCAGTTGATCTTGTTGTTGTTTCCAGTGCCCAGATCAATCATGATGTGCTTGTTTCTGAAGAAGAACATGATGGTGGAAGGGTCATATAACTCATACATTGTGTTAAAATCAGGTACCTCGGTGATATCAACCAGGTAAATCACAGCAAAGTTCTTTAATGTTTCAGCAACTGATGCCAGCACCTCGTCCATCTGAAACCCAAAATAAATTGTAAACAACCAAAACATCATTATAAGTCCATAAATCAACTTATCAATAATGGGAAGTTAATCAAGCTGTCAAAGCAAGACAAAGCAATCAAGCAAATAACAAAACTGGACACAGCCAACTAAAATACGTAGACCAAGAAATGTATAGCAGTAAATTACAAATAAAATAAGCTACTATCTCTATGGAAACTGAAATTTCTTCCTCCTCTGCTGCCTTCCTCTCTGTGAACCAAACTCAGTGTCAGATAAATTATTCAACCTATTAGTTTGTAACAAAAACTTGAATCCCTACCATATTAATGTAAAGCTATCAGAAGGAAAATATAGAACCTTGGAATGTGACTTGGAAAACTTCCATTCAAACCTTAATTGATTTTTATCAAGTTCCAATCCCAAAAAACCACCACAAGAAGCAATTGATACGGGTAAAAGAAGATACTCATTCACTAATAACACCTGCAAAAGGATCTTTCAAACAAGAGCAGCTTTACGACCTCCTTAAAAATTCAATCTCCAAAGACATCAAAGACAAAACAGTGAGGTAAAAGGAATCACTACATACAGCAAGCAAAAGGCTATGCTTTACCCCCAATAAACTTAGGGCTCGCTGCATAAATCCTTTTTCAACATTCCGTCCAAATCAAAGTCAACTCCAGATATACAATTTAGTAATAGCGATAGTAAGCTATAATCAAATCTACAATGTCATAATAAAAGATATAATTAGTAGTTAATTCAATTTGATCAGGACTTCAATAAGCTACAATGGAACCCTAATTACGAGGTAATAATAGATACAACCAGCTCATATACAAATAATACCAAATGAACAAAGCTAAATCCTAATAAGAGAAAAAGTGCATTTGAAGGTTCCATTTAACAAGAATAATATGCCAAAACAAAAATTAAACGATTCGTACTAATTAATTTGAAAAAATAAGAATTAATGCAAAAATTCACCTGCATGCAGGTTTCGTCCCAGTCGTGGCCGAATCGGATCATGACGAGGCGTTCCTCCTCAGCAAGGATAGCTTGATCCACTGCCCATCCCGAATGGAGGTGTGGTAGCATATACGACATCGTTTCTCTCTTCAAGAATTCGAGTTTGGAAATTTTCGTTCTTGTATCGTGATTACGAGGAAAGAAGCCCACTCCGCTTTAACCTTTTCCTTGCAATTCACTCCTCTCTTGTCCGTTCCACTGCAATTTTCTACAATAGAACTAAAGTCGCATTGATATGGTCAGTAGGTAAAAAATTTCACCTGAGGAAATATGGTAAATATTGATTTTCTTGAGAAATTCAATAATGGTAAGGTTGGATCCATACTTTTTAGGGAAGAGCGTGGGTTGGGTATATGAAATTACACGCAATAAGTAGAAATCATAAGATGTCCAGCTCAGATAACCCCCAAATTTATTTCGAGGTCATAATATTGTAGATAGGTGATGACATTGAGAAATATTTGCCAATCCTTCCAGAAAATGTATCATTAAACAGCAAGATCAAAGCTCACCATCCCATATTAAACCAAAATTAGACAACAGTAAACTGAAACCCAACAGCTAAAAATTAATTTCCCTTGTATGGAAAGAAAGCTCAGATCTCAGATGCACACACCTTTTATTGGTCGACGGTTGGTTGCAAGCGACGAGAGGCGAAGGCGAGAGCAAGATTTGCAGGCGTGAATGGCAGAGAGGCGTGAAGAATCTGAATGGTGATTTTTAGGTTTCTGTATTTTGTAAATTATTATTATTATTATTTTTAATTAATCAAGTTTGGGCTGGGTTGGATTGAATTTTAATTGGCAGCCTGCGGCCTGACCCAACCGATCTCTAATTGAGCCCCTTGATAAAATCAAATTTGAAATTTAAGTCAAAGTCAACGATTAATTTTAATCATACTTTTTATGGAATCCACAATTAATCACGATATTTCATCTTATAAAGTTCTGTGATGAGCGCGAAACAAATTAAAGTACAATGGCTATTGGTGAAATACCTGATGATTGAGACATTCTCGTATATTTTTTTTCAATTATATATTTGATACAAAATATTTTAGTTGTTAAATTTATTAAAACTCAAGATCTTATCACAGTTAAAAGTTGGGGAGTTTTCCAAGTTAATCGGTTTTGAGCAATAAATCAAGCCAAAAACTGCTAACGGATTCTTTTTTCATATGTTTGTTTTTGGTTTTTTTGGCCACAACTTGGATTACAGCTTTACTGGATTGGAAGTAGAGATTTAAACCGACTAGTGTCTAGAAGTGTCAATTCAGGTGGTCTGGTCGAGGTCGGCCCGTCAATATATGAGCTCGGTAACGGCCCGCCTGCTAGGGTTTCGGGTCGACGCACAAATTTTGGACTACAATTCCTGCCCGCCCGCTAACACATCCGGGTCGAGCCCATGAAGGTCACGGGTCATGCGGGTCGCGATTTGTTCCGATTTGGCCCGTATTATTGTATAAATAAAATTATAAAAATATAGAATTTTTCATATTTATAGCAAAAAATATTTTTTTTGTTAAATGTAAACTAAGAATTGAACAAAATGATAAATTCATATTTATACCAAGAAATGTTTACATAGAATTCAAATTTAATGTTACATGAATTATTTATAACTTTGCAAAGTTAAATTTAACTTAAACAAATAACAACTAAATGCATTTCTAATTACTATTATCAAATATTTATAGCATAAGTACATCCCAACTAGGTTGACACCTACTTTTATTATAATTTATAGTTTAAGTACATCCCAACTAGGTTGACACCTACTTAAGTCTTAACTATAATTTAGTTGTTCAAAAATTATATATTTTAATATTTGTTTTCCAATCAATCTTCAGGAACTGCAAGATTTTTGAAGTCTTCAGCAACATCATCAATAATTTTATCTTGCATCCTTCGATCCGCGAATATCCAATCTTTCACGCATATGAGAGCTTCCAAAATATCTTCTTTAAGTCTAGATCTTCTTTCGTCCAATACCCTGTTACCTGCACTAAAAGCAGACTCGGATGCCACTGTTGAGATTGGAACTGTTAGTATATTTCGTGCCATTTTAGATAATACATGGTATGTCCGCTCATTTAATTTCCACCATTGTAATACATCTAAATTATCCACTTCATCTTCAGGTATTAAACTATAATGATCAAATTGATAATATCTTTCTAATTCAGCAGGTGTGGTATTTGGATTTGCAGTTGAAGTTGTAGATGAAGAACCAAGAACATTACGTTTCTTAGCTATTATGGAGAAAAAAGAAGATTTGTCTTTAGAAGTTGTACTGGAGTGTAGAAGAAGAAATATTTTCATTGTTACCATATTTAATAAAACAGTTGTTATACATTTCATTAATAAAAATATCCAATTGTCGATTTGTAATATTTATGTTAAAAGCTAATGTTTCAGAAAGTGATTCTAAAGCACAATGAACTCCAAACAACATAATGCGAGGATCCATTACAGCTGCCACTGGAAAAATTAGTGGCACGTTTTCATAATATTTTTTAAACTTTTCCTCCATTGAGTGAATAATTTGAAAGAAAAATGGATCGTCTCTAAATAATGAAAATTGTCCAGCAATTTCTACTAATTGTAAAAATACAAGATTATTAGTTGGATAATAAACTCCAGAATTAACTTTTGTTGCCTTATAGAAATATTTCAAAAATTTCATAACTTTAAATGTTTTTTCTCAATCTAAATCAGTTATATAAAATTGATTTTGCTTTGAATTAACAAATGCATTAATAACATTAGTATAGCCAACACACGATTTTAACATTAAAAAAGTTGAATTTCATCTATTAGGAATATCATCAACAAATTTTCTTCTTCTCAATCCAATATTTTTAAAATTTTTTGCAAATTTTGTTGTCTAGAATCTGAACAAGAAATATAATTAATAAATTTTCTAATTATACTTATTCGTGGTGTTATTAATTTCAAACCATCTTGCACAACTAAATTATATATATGACAAACACAACACATGAAAAATAATTTAGAATCATATAGGGGTTTAACCGTTTTAATTAAAAGTTCAATGCATGCATTATTAGCACTTGCATTATCAAAGGTAACTAAATAGTTTATTTAACACACCAAATTCATTAAAAACTTGTAATAAATTTTCACACAAATTTACACCATTATGTGGATATTCAAGTAAACGAAAAGCAATAATTCTCTTATGCAATAATCAATTATTATCAATGAAATGTGCTGTAACACAAACATAACCATTATGATTTCGTCCAGACCAACAATCAGACGTGAAACACATAATTCCATCAATTTTTTTAAGTTCATTTTTTTAAATTCTTAGCCATTGTATAAAATAATTTCATAAAATCAGAACGAACAGTATTTCTACTTACGCTCTTGTAAGAAGGTTGAATGTACTTTTGCAGGAACTCTTCAAAATACCGATCTTCTGCAAATGTAAAGGGCATCTCACGAGCTGTTAAAAATTCCGACATCCCAACTCGTATTTGTTCCTGCGAATAAACAAAATTAGTAAAAGTAACTGATCCACTAGCATTAGTAAAACCAGTTATTTGAGTTTGTCTAGGATCCAAATGTCCCGTTTCATTTAGATGTTTTTCTTTGTGTCTCCATAGTGTGTCGGTGCCTTGACCATATCTCCAAACATAATCTTTTTTTTTGCAGATATTGCATACTGTTTTTCCGTCCTTTTCATTTACTGTAAAAATTTGCCACACCTCTGATGTTTGATTTTTTTTTCCTTGAATTTTGAGATGATCCAACTTCTACAACATTATCATCTTCTAAATTTATTGGGGAGCAACTATCATTAAAAATAGGATTTTCGGAAGAAAAATCGCAGGAATCCATAATATAGTAGTATTAAACGGTTTAGTAGTGAGAATAAAGAAATATAATAGAGATGATGATGATGATGATATTTGCAATTGAATAATTGTAATTGCAATAATAAGATTAATTTTTGGAAGTCAGTAACAAGTAAATTTTTTTGGAAGGCTGCAAGTGAGATAAATATTACCAATTAACTGAAATTTACAGATGAAATAATGATTTTACCGTTACGGAAAAAAAAAAAAAATGAAGCCAACGGTTGGCTCTTCGTTCATTGCATGCAGGCTACGCCTGTTGCAGGTTGGCAGGCAAGCTGCCACCTGCCTGCCAGCTTGTTGTAGGCTGCAGCAAGCTGGATGGGGAGAGCTCTCTCCTCCCTTTTTTATAAAATTTAAAATTTTTTTTTACCCGTAATGGTGCAATTCGCAAAGCCTGCAGGTCACACCTCCTTGACCCGTGAACCGTCCGCTCGGATCACGGGGCGGCCCGCAATCTCGGGTCAATCCGGACCGATTTTCACGAGTCTGGTCGGTCCGTCCGTCCTGACACCTCTACTAGTGTCAAAGCCACTATGGTCAAACTTGACTTGGCACACTTTTTTAGACGCATGCAAGGCTAGTCTAGATTGACCCCCGTGGGCTGCCAGACTCTATAATCGAGCCTAGCATGACTTCACTGTAAGTGATCCTGGACAGCATTCACACTTGCGCATCCCTACACATTCTGGCACATGTATTTGAAGGTACTAAACTTCAAGTAGCCTTTCCAGTACGCTGTCTGTCGTGTGTAGCATGCTTCCCGTGGTCAATATTTCAAATTTGACAAGCCATGATTTCAAATTATACAGCACTGCTAGATTTCACAACAAAATGAAGAAGGTATTGCACAAAATATAATTCTGGACGTATTATTTCACTCAGAATCACGAGGATGCAAACACGAGATCATAGATGAGAAAAACCAATAACTGTTGGTTGCGTGCTTGTTGGTGGTTCACAAGTTATTCTCTTGGGCTCCAAATGAAAACAACTTGTTAAAAAAATTTCACGACAAAAACACAAATAACAAGCCATTGCTAGTTCTAGTATTTCCTGTATGCTAGCTCCTTCACAGCACCAGCAAGATGTTTCTCCTTCTGAATACTCTGCACCCACTTTGCGTTGATGTGAACCCTCTCGACGCTCTGCTTCAATGTCCTGGCTATATAAGACTTCATGCGGCTTGCAAAATACTGTTCTACTTCTTCTGCCTTCTCGTAGGAAGAAAACTGAGGATAGGAAAAAAGAAAGGACGAGATTTTCATCAGTTATCACCATAACTTCTTGATGTACCTTAGCATTAACAAAATGAACATTGGACACAAAAGGAAAGATGTCACAAACCTGTGACACAATTGCACTGATGAAGCGAGTTATGAGGAAACCCGAACCGTATGTTTTAGAAATGTGGTCCCAATTTTCCTGCATCATAATAGAACCCAATGATTACAGGTTAGCATTTATTTGTAAAAAATTATACTCATCCGTAGAAAGACACAAACAGAAGAAGTATGTGTATCAGAATGCCTAGTATAATAAAATCAATTCAGATAGCATCAAAGATGGCAATTTGCTGAACTTACTTTCAACCAATTCCAAGCTGTCTCGCGTCCATCCCTACTAACAGAGAGTCCAAAAACAACATCTTGACTTCGAACCTATATTTAGAAAGAGGGAAGCTCAAAAAGGCCTGAATAATATTCCATGGAAAGTCAGATCTAAATAACTCGACAAGACCAATAGTACCTCGCCAGACAACAAAAAGTTCAAAAATTCATAAATAATTTCAGGATCCCGACAAGATGCTAGTGAACCTGTAACAAGGATGGGAATCCATTAGTTGCTACAAAATGATACTGATTTTGATGCAGATGAATTAAATGATAACTTCATACCTAGAATTCGCGTCTTTTCCTGGCTGAGATCAGTTTCTCTATAAACTCTCAAAAGAGAATCATAGCCAGATCTGTTTGATTTACTCACATTCTGCATTATAGCCACATATACAGTCTGGAAATGGTAAAAGAAGATGGATAAGTGAAACAGACAATTTCACAGTAAATATGTAAATGTATATATTTAAGTCGATCTGTATTACTCTTCTTAAATCAGGAGGAAGAACAGGCGTGTTTCTGTCATCCAAAAACACGTGGAAGCGCCTGTTTGCTTCATTTAGTGTTATTTCATGTCCATACGAAGCCAATGCAGTCAAAAGTTCTCCTCTTAACATGGCGTCAAGGTGACCTTCCCCTTGTTTAGGATCCCAACCAAGTGTCCTGATAAAGAAATGCAAAAACAGCCAAAAGAATTATAACATATCAGGATACAAAAGAATTAAAATCATAAACAGAAAAAGAAATGCATTTAGTCTGTCATAGTTGATTCTAATATGCACCAGTTCCGTTGCTCTACACGACTAATATGCCACAATCTCAGGGGAGGAAAAACAATAATTTCTTTTTGCCAACTGTCGATGTTCAATGTACTCACTAATGAGGAATACTAGGAGGAAAAAAAATTCACACGGATCTCTCTACTTGAGCTATAAATGCCTAAATTTTAGGTTAAATGACAACCCAAACATCTGAAAAATGGGGTCAGCTTTGAGCACAGAGAATATCAAATAAAATAGTCATTTTTCTTGACCGTCATGAAAATGCAAGCTTGGCATCCATTTTCTGCTCAATATATTCCACCAAACCTCTTTGACAATCGAACCCCAACAGGCAACAGGAATCTGAGAATATTTATTGTAAATTTATTTAAGTTCTTAATATTACTGTTGTAAATTCACAGCCGCAAACAAGTTCCCCAGGCCTGGGAGAATTCTGCCACGAGCAATAAAAACAGCATTTGGTCATCGCAAAGGTGCAGGACGATAGCAGCCAGTGTAGGGCAGTACTGGGCATCTGATAGGATACTGGACAGTGGACAGTGGAAGTACAGGGTGGAATATTTTATTACTATACATGAACAGAATTTTAAGTATAATTGGTCATGTCAAACTTTTTTAATCTTGAGGATATTGTTTGAGCACTTGAGTTTTTTTATTAGGATATCATAGGTGCAGCAGGTATTTATGCCACATCATTCATTTACATACAAAAAGCAACCGGATCTAGTAGAAGAATACCCTAAAATTGACGTATCATACCCTAAAACTTTTGACAATCTCATTAATAATCAATGAAGCAACCCTAAAACTTTTGACAATCTCATTAATAATCAATGAAGGTTGATTAAAAAAAATACTCTGCAGGATACTGGAAAAGGTTGACAAAAAACAGCTTGACATCGTCTAATATGTCAGGAGCAGCATCAGCCACAATTCTTGATACTTTATAACTTATCTGTAAATGAAAAATAGAGTCCAGGGAAGAGATTAGAAGTGGTGGCATACTTGGAAGAAATATAATGAACAAAAAATAGAGAACATTACACTGATCAAGTTAGACAGAACAGTGTAATCACGTTCCTCCCTGTAAGCGCTCATCAAGGTAAGCAAAGAGGTCAAAGACTGTTGACATGCCATGGACAATGCATAATAATCATCCAATACTCCTGCGCAGGAGAATATAACGTAACTAATTTATTCTACCGTTGAACAAGATGAATATCAAATCAAAAATTGGAATTACCATATTTATCACTTGTTGACAGGCATTTTCTCTCTATTGCAAGTCTAAGTCTAGCCGATAAATCCTCATCGTATTTCACTCTATAAAAACCAGTCTGATCCACATTAACTTTAATCCAAGAACTGACATTTGAAACTGAGGCACATGAGAGCTCCTTTAAATTAAGACTTTCAGACACTGTTTGCAGCAGGAAACTTTTACGAGAATCATAAGAGCAGCAGCACAACGTTATAGGAACTATCCATTGCCCATCACCACGAGAAGCACTCAACAAAAATTGTGTCTGTCATCAGTGGATAAAAAGCTGTCAGGATTTCTGAAAGCCATCTAATATACGTCATACTTGAAAGGAAATTGACCTTGGGTAGGACACAAAAGCGAATAACTATAGGATCTCTGAACAGGAGATAACCTGATCAAACTCCAATTTTTGGCCTTTGACTCTCACTGAGACAACAGGATAACCTTTTTGCTTTGTCCATGAGTTCATTAGCTTGTTCACCGGCTCACCAGATTCTTCCTGAAGAACTGACCATAAATCTTCAGTCTTTGCATTTGAGCAAGCATATCGTTTTATGTATGAAGCAAGTGCCCGCTGGAAGAAGTCCGATAAAACAATCGTAAATTCTCAAACGAACAGATAAAGAGGTAGAATAAAAATCTATAAATGGTAATAAAGGAAATTTTAAGAGAATTAGAATAGATACAAAGAACTAATTAAATGGTTGAAGCATATCTTACATAGACCTACATGAATCTCATATTTCCAGGAACAATGCAATCCCGGTAAAATAACTTTGAAGAAGGAGATGGAGAGATAGATTATTGTTGCAAAACATTCTATTTCTTTGGAGGTGACAGAACATATAGGGCTAGATGCCTAGATCGAATAGAGTGGGAAAAAAGGATTTATGCCGATCCCACATTTATTATTAAGAACAGGGTTTAGCTTGTACCTTTTATGATATTTTTAATTCAGTTCAATGTCTACTATATCAGACAACATATTAGTTTTATATGGTCTTTAACCATCCGAGATGACAAATAGTTATGTAGTTGAGAACAAAAAAAACAGCTCGTTCAATAAAAAATTACAACTATATTTTGAACTTCTTGTACTTTGAAGTTTTGTCTATTCACTGGACTTTGGAAAGGTCTACTTTGTAATTGTAGCATCAAATCCTGAAAAGGTGGGAATTAATTGAAGCCATACAGGAATTGGGTTGGCTTCTACTTGTAAATGAGTACTGAATTGTTTGGAGCAAGTTGGGTTAGCACCTATTTATGGCTTTGGCTAGTGGTTTAACAGCAGATGGCTGCAGATATGATATCAAATGATAAGAAGGACTGGACCAAAAGTAGAGAACATCAATATGCAGAAGAAAGTCAAGAATCCAGTAATGTTAGCAGATTTATAAGGCAATCCCAATCCTTTAATATTTCACTGTCTTACATTTGAGATGAAAGAATTTTATAATATCAATGTTTTGATCCACAAGTCAAGTAGGCATGAGAAGAGTACAGTTCTAGGTTCACACACAGAAACACAGCCCAAAACAAATGCATAACTAAAACAACAAAAGCACCAACCTAAGAAACATCTAGAAATTGGAACAATTGCACGGGGAAAGAAATTGAAGAAAAAGACTTTAAAAAGCAAATAACCAACCTGAAAACATTCGGGGCCAAGATAGCTCTGTAGCATCCGAATGACAGATGCACCCTTTCTGTAACTGATTGCATCAAAAATTTCATCAATTTCACGTGCATGGTTTATATCCACCTGAATAGAAGATCGTTGTAACATTTAAATTCTAAAATAAAGACTAGTGATGAGCAAATATGATAATGTTATTGTCATTTCTAGCGGGCATCAATTAATACTAAAGTCATGATTGCTTGCCTCAATGGGGTGAGATTCTGCAAGCCCATCTAGTCGAAGCCCTTCAGTACTTTCCTCAAGAAACTGAGTCCAAATTTGCCATTCTGGGAACAAGCTATCAGTAGCTAAATAGCTCACCTGAACCGCAAAAGGCCAAAAACGAATAATTATGAAGCAACTAATAGTGTAAATGCATAAGCATGTACGAGTACCCAAAAAAAAAAAAAAAACACAAAATACCCATGTTGCAAATCCCTCATTCAGCCATAAATGCGTCCACCATTCCATAGTCACAAGATTGCCAAACCACTGGTGTGCAAGTTCGTGGGCCACAACAGTGGCAACCTAAATAGGATATAATTTTTATGATTAAAACGTGAATCATTTAAGAGGGCTCCAACGACAATATATTAAGTTCACTAATTAAAATTCTGGAAATTTGATAAATATCGACAGAGTTTGCTTTACCCTTTGCTTGTTAGCAGCTGCAGAGTGCTTATCGTCATAGAGCAAAGCAGTTTCTCGATATGTAACTAGTCCGTAATTCTCCATAGCCCCAGCAGCAAAATCAGGAATTGCAATCATGTCCAATTTGGGCAGCGAATATGGCACTGCAAAGTACCTGTAATTTTTATTTAATAAATTTGAAGAGGAATTAATAATTTCAGTCTGTTGTATAAGCATCTAAGACGTATCCACTAATGGAAACTGAAAATATAACTGTTATCATGTTATGCGCAATGATAAACCACAAGTACACTTACTCCTTGTAGAGGCCAAGTGTTTTAACAGCAACATCCAGAGCAAATTTTCCTTGATCTACCTTGCCAATTTGGCAGTATACCCTAACAGTGATTCCTGTGAAATTTGATATTGCTTCATCATTAAGAAAGGACAAATAATCACACAGAACAAACACAAAGATAGAAGGGTAGTAACAAATATACCATCAGGGGTGTGATCTTCAACATAATCAAACAAGCCAACAACAACTGCTACCAAGTATGTGGACATGATAGGTGATTCTTGATAATATACTGTCTTCAGATTGCCCTCAATTTTTTCTTCAATGACTGACATGTTGGAAAGAGCTACGAGTTCAGATGGTACTTCCAAGGTAATCTTGAAAGTAGCCTGGATTGCAAGTTTAGAGTGAAGCAGAAACAAGGGTCAAACAATCAAGATTTCTTGAGCAATTTGAAATAAAAATGCAGGTAGTTAAATAACAACTCCATTCGAATAAGCTAAAACTAATTCTGTAATTAATGCTGGGATTGGATTTGGGAGATGTGAGATATCTCAATCAGCAAGTAAACTGAACAGTCTCTCTACTGTGGTTTTCATATTATATTAAATGAATTTTATATTATTTATTACCGAGTATTCCTCAGACTTCAGATGCTGTAAAATCCTAAAATGTATAAAGAAATAATCTGTGACCGTTTTTGTCAAGATGAAATTGTCATAGCTATAATCCTTGGAAAACTAAAGGATGGCATTTATATTTCCTTTTGGGAACTTCTGCAATGTCAAGGGCAGCCAGGTTTATGCATTCCATGATAAGATTTAGAGTATCAATTGTTTTCTCAAACAAACTCTATAATGGTAACCACGAGTACAAGCGCACAAGCTTGGCAGCAGAATAATGGTAATACCTTACAAGCAGGCTCATCCCAGCATGGGAAGCAACGCCTTGCATCGGCTGGTTCAAACTGTGTAACAGCCATATTTTTCTTCTCCCCATTATGCTCATAGGTGCTGGACATACAAAAATAAATCAAGTGAAAACCAAAAAATTATTTCTTGTCGATATTAGAACTAGAAAAAAAAAAATGCAAAACAACCTTTTTTTTTTGGGTATTATTTGAAAGGTTAACAAGTTATTAACTTGCAAGATACCTATATCAATTATAAAGAACACTTTTAATCAACAGACTGCACCTCTCCATCATATAATGTAACTGAGATTTTTAATTTAGAAAGTAGAAACGATTCTTGAATGATGCTGGTGGGAAGAAAATCTATTGCCATCTCAGAATTGTCCTGAGAAAAAGCACAGGCATGCATTTCTTCGTACCCACTTCTCAAAGACCAATTTAAGAAAAAAACCAATTATTGGCTGAGTACCTCCAATTAGTAATCTATCAGACATATAATCTGTCACAAGCACAATAAAAAATTAAATGCCCATAAGGAAATTCATTTAAAAACCCTCAATACATGCCAGCCTGAACTGAAATTACAACTAAATCTAGCCACAATTAGGATATCTAACAAAAGTACCCGAAAAATGTCCTGCTATAGGTTATTAACCACAGTAACATAATTGCGTATACAATATTCATCTACACATAAAGAAAACATAAAAGGATACCTTCTGTAAAACCCTTTCATTCTATCATTCAGAGTCCCCTCGAAAACCATGCTTAAAACTCCAACTCCAAGCGGTAAACTCTTCTTAAACTCCAACACCATTATCTCATCCTCCTCACACATCTCCACATCCACCGCCTCCACCACCTATTCAATTAAATCAAAACAAAAAAAATCAAATCCAAAATGTAAGACATAAGAAAAAGAGAAAGTCCACGTTGCATTTTGCTTTAGCTATGACCTTATCATTGGATGTGAATTTGACGGAGTTAGAGCTGACTGAGAGTTCGGCGGCGTTAAGAATGAGGAACTTAGTGTCGGACACTACGTCCACGGAGATGTCGACGGCGCCGGTGAACTTGCATGCGGTGAGGTCGGGTTTCAGTTTGAGATCATAGCGTTTGGGGATTGCGAATTTGGGAAGCCTTGGCTGGCCTTTGAATTCGGAGAATTTCTGCTTCTGCTGCTCCATTTTTATGCAAAGTGAATTGTGAATCTACGGCAAGTACTGGATTGATCTGCGTTTATATAGCAGCGACCGAGCGAGCGCGTGACGACTACTGCATTTTGCGTGCAAGTGAATATTCTGAAATATAAATAAGTTTCATAATGGGTCCCTCATCTATACAAAATATAGCAATTAGTCTCCAACTTTAAATTCATGTCGTCCTTAAAGATTGCTTGGCCAAAACATCTCCAAATATGATTTTTGTAATTAATTATCCGTACAAATGGGGATTATGAGAGAGAAGAAACGTCCATACACTTCAGCAACTTCACCTTGTGCCCATCACAGGACTGCTTACCACAACTGCTTCAACACGTGAATAATTCGATCAGTTTCTTTCTAGTATTTCCTCTTTTATTTAAAATTTCGAGAGCATTTTTTTGTCAAATTTAATTCTCCGGAACCCTAATTAAACCTCGGAGACCTGAATTCGATGTTATATGCAGGTGGTATGTAGAGAAGTTTTTGAAGGGTGAGTGGAAGTTTTTGAAGGGTGAGTGGAACAAACAGGAGTGTGTTTCTGAGTGGGATAAATACAGAGAATGTTTATCTGGAAGCTCTTTATTAACTGAAATTTGAAGTGAATATCTATTTGCAGATTTTCAGAAAAGAAGTAAAATTCCAATTTGGGATCTTAATTCTCGGGTTTTTCTTTTTTATGCCAGCAACATTTGGACGATAAGCATCTGAGCCGATTCTTGGAAGCAGAAGGCATTGTCGATTTCACCAATCAAGCGGAGTATAAAAACCCCACCGGGGTTTCTAATTGATTTTTGCCAAGATTCTACAAGAACCTGATTAAGTTGTCTACTGCATTACATATGAGAGGATGGATAATTACATGTCTACAAGAAAAATTGTTCTTTACAGGTTTCTATTAACACTGTCCATCTATGAAATATAGTAGGTATGCAAGTCTAGTGAATGGCAAGATGAGAAACCCTGGCCACGGGGGAAGTCTTTTGTAGTTCAAACCGTTTTTTAGATAGATGACATTTTAAGGGTAAATGTGCTTGAACTCACTGTTAAATTTATGACAAAAGTCATCTAATATTTTCTTGACTTTCTTGTTTTATGATCCTTCCTATGGATGGATATAGAAATTTAATTTACAATAGTCATTTCTTCGTTTATCTAGGAACAGCTGATATGTGCTATCATAGATTCAGCTAGGTGTAGAATGAAACCTGGAATTTCCATTCGTGTTCGTTTTCCACTTCTGTAAAATAAAATCTTATTCTCTTAGGTTATTGAAGGGAAACCAGCTTGTTCTTTAAATTTGTGTTGTATCTCTTGTTGTTATGCCATTAACCATTGTGAAAACATTAAAGAGTGATGCCACTAACAATAATCCTATCCACATAATTTTTACTAGTTTCTCTGTTATCTCTCCTTTTGGTTTTTACCTTCTTTCTCCGGGTTCTTCTCTACAAGCATTTATGCATAGTCCTTGTTAGATCTCTCATTTTCAGTACCAAGAAACCACCTGCAAAAGAAAATCCCAGACTAGAATTGATAAAATTTAACTTACGCTATTTTCAGAAGGAAAAAACCATAGACGAGAATGAAGCCTTATATTTGGTGGAGAATGAAGAGCAATTATTCAGGATTTGTCTTAATTCATGTATACAATTACCCTCCAAATTACAATTTTCAAGTAGGATTGGGAAAGGTTGGATTTCAAGATATTGGGCTTGCAACCGAGACTCTAAGACTTACTATTCTGAATTAAGATTAGATTCATTAGTGGCTCTTAGAAGGTATATGTTGGCACTAATTCATTGATTCGCCAAGCTAAATCCAACATGTGACCTGAGAAATTCTGGGGTAAATGGAACCAATTCTGACAGTTGAGTTGTTCGTTTTTCTTCTGTTACAAAATCCTTTCTTTTGTTAGTTGGTTCTAGTGTATTGAAACTTCGCCAACTGCAGCTAGTGCATTCTAATATATGACCTTCCTGAGGATCTAATACTTTAAACCACGACTTATTTTCATTTTATTCAGGCGTCCACTGTGAGTAAGTTCTGATCTTGTAATCTTTTTTAAAAACTTTATAGTTGGGTGCAAATCTTCTCCCCTTCCCCATTCTCGTTTATTTTTTGAAGTCTTTGCTCTTGTACAGGCCCTCAAATTTGGCTTTTCATAGGTTTTCAGTACTTATTTTCGATAAATTTACAACTTAACTCTCTCCGTTTAAGAAAAAGCTATTGAGTTGAAATCTTGTAGTTACAGAATTATGTACTGTCTAAATTTATTGTTATCAGCAAGTTTATTATGTAAATACAGAACCTTGATTCTGGTAGAATGTAGTTGTTTAGGAGAACTGCCATCAAATGTAGCTTGTCTTTTTATATGTTTAACTGGTCTTTGACACATGATTGTTCATTTATGAAAATAAATTTTGGTTGAGGTCGCCATTATTAGTAGTCGTAGAGATAGATTAAAAGAGGAATGGCTTAGGTTGTCAGACATACCTTGTTAAAAATTTCTTGTTCATAAGAGGGGTGATAGAAGAGAGGGCGGATAAACTATGCCTGGAATCACCCTATCTATCCTCCCGATGAGAGGTTTGTTTTCAAACCTCCGTAATAATATAAGGAGTAGGTGATAAGGACGCTTTTACACGTTTATTTCGGTTCACAAACATGGATAATTGAAGTTTAATGTGTTGAATATAGCTTAATTCGATGTAATTTGTGTTTGTAGGATCACATTGATGGATAGAATGAAAAGTATGTGAAAACAAGCGAAAAT
>CAIGRB010148440.1:50450-112683 GCA_903798255.1 Fraxinus quadrangulata
AAAAAAAAAAAAAAAAAAAACACCGTACAAACAGAAGTTAGAATATGTTGTGCCTTTCTTATTTTATTTAAATAAAATACTTTTGCTTAAAGAATAATGTTATTTAAGCGACGTGCAATTAAATAATAAGTTCAATAAAATGTATTAATGAAAGATTCACTATATAGATTTTATTATTTAATGTCACGTCATATAGTGATCGATAATTAGAGATGAATAACACTATTCATTCTTAACAGTTAACACACAGACCTTACGTACAAAAATAGGAAATAATTTTATTAAGAATCTTTTCCATCAAAATAAGAGACGATATTTTTGATGCAAACTAAGAACAAAAATGGTATTGAAAATCTTGAAACATATTTCTTTTTGTTTTTGAAAAGTAAGGAAATTGATATTCGATAATATGATTTGCTAGGACAATACATTAACAAAATTACAACATACACTTATAACTTCTGTGATATACTTAATTAGAAATAATTGAATATGAGAAACACGAGACAAAACTTTTCATATATCGAACTCTTATTCACTATGGCTCATTGTTGGAGAGTCGCAATAATTTTTTGAATAATGTTATTCATTATATTTTCATCAAAACAGTCAAAAACATAAGACGCAAGCGAGAACTCGTATCATTATTTAGTGTAATTACTTGAACCAGATTAAAAATAAACGTTCACATCATTTTGAATGAAGAAATTCTACAATTATTTATATCAGATAAATTTTTTAGCTACATCGAGACCAAAAATCTTAATTTCTCATGAACAAAAGATTTATATGAATATAAAATTCAACTATGAAAATGCAAAACTTCGTCTACTCAAAACTTCGATGATGCCATGAAAGATCCACCCACATATAGAACTATAACATTTTTCAAATATGTTTTAGGTTTTTCCAACCACAATGGGCAATGACCCCACGTGCTAAAACACAAGACAAATAAATCATATCTTGCTTTTTGAGTCAGGGCCCAGAAGAAAGAATAGAAAAACCCTTCCCTGTTTCTTGCAGCAATCCAGAGGTGGATCAGCCGTGTCAACAACGCCATCCCCGATAACATCCGGCCTAGCTCAAAATCAGAGCCAACAAATTCCATTCTTGCTTCTGCTGAACGCTAAGCCCAGTAGCCAATCTTGACTTTGCTGGTTGAATTTGTAAGTTTCAAGAAAGTTTTTGTTTTCGGGGATATGCATGATTAATGAATTCTTCGTGTTTCTGTAATGGGTGCTTATTATACGTGCTTGTATATATCTGTAACGTATGTTGTACGTTCCTTTGTATGTGTGTGTTTAATCCAAGAAAAGGTGAAGATTTATCGACTTTGTAGTTATTGAACTGTTTGGTTTAGTGGAAAATAAAATGTTGAGCGAAGCATGAATGAGGGATTTTGACTTGAATTTTCCAATTTAAGTAACTATGTGAATCGACCAAATCATCTAAAAACTCACTTGGCTTGGGAAGGGGAAAAAAAAAGGGAGGAATCTACTGATTTTCTTCTAAAAATCATTTGCAGACTTCCTGATTTTGGAAATAAAGATCCCAAGCAAAAGAAAACGGATTCAAAAAGCCTAATTTAGCTGCTATCTGGACTTTCTAAATCAGAATAATCATTTTTCCATTTTATGATTTTTCTATGGTGGTTTGTCCATTAACAATAATTCTACAGGTCAGTTCGAACTTCTGACTGATGTATATAATTGTTTCTTAAAGATTTTGCTTTGGGATTAAAGAGGATGTCATCCAAAGTTGAACCCTGGAAGAATTATGGTGAAGAATTTAGCAGTGGACATTTATTGCGTGATATTGAGGAACTTAGCAAAGCACTTTACTTGCATAAAACTCTGCCTAAATCATTAAATTCATCACCCAATCATCGCCCTGATGTGGCAGCTAAAACTAGGTCTCCAGAACAAAAATCCGAAGTCGTTATTCAGGATTCGTCACATAAGGACAAGAAATCATCAATATGGAAATGGAAGCCCTTAAAAGCTCTGACCCACATTGGTAATCGTAGGTTCAACTGTTGCTTCTTTCTCCACGTGCATGTTATTGAAGGGTTACCTTCGAATTTTGATGGCCTTAGGTTGTGTGTAACGTGGATGCGCAAGGGGGATCTGTTGACAACTCGCCCTGCTCGGGTCTGTGAAGGAAGGGCCACATTTGAAGAGACTCTAATGCACCGGTGCACAGTTTATGGTAGTAGAAATGGGCCCGAGCATTCATCAAAGTATGAGCCCAAGCTCTCCTTGCTTCACGTCTCTGTGATTGGGGCACCGGCACATGACATTGGGAAGCACTGGATTGATCTAACTATGTTGCTTCCTCTTACTTTTGAGGAATTAGATGAGGACAAGAGGTGCTCAGGTAAGTGGACTACAAGCTTTAAGCTCACAGGTAGGGCTAAAGGTGCCACGCTAAATGTTAGTTTTGGGTTTTCTATTATGGGGGTTAATTCATTTGAACCAGGATGTTATGTAAAAGTTCCTAATATTGTGAGAGAAAGAAGACAAATAGCAACAGACCATCGTGCTGATTTTGATGGGACTAATGGAACCAACAGGCTACATATGCTTAATAGTGTACAAAGAAATTCAAGTCAAGGATCACATCGTCCATCCCGGTCTTTAGATCTTCAATTTCTTGAGGAAATTTCCCCAAATCGGGAACTTCCCCAATCTGTTACCCTTTTGTATCAGACACCAGATGAGGAGAAGATGGGTAATTCTGTGGAATTTGATTTCTTTCATCGAGATATAGAGTCCCCTACCTCAAAATCTGACCCCTGTTTTGAGTCCGGTGATGGAAGTACCGTAAATATGTTTGATGATACTGAGTTTACTGTAATCGAGCAGGGTGTGGAAGTATCTGTGAAGGATCAAGAGAAAATAGGACAATATGATTGTCAAAGTTTTGACAGTTCTGTAATTGAAATCATTGATGCTGCTGAGATTTTGGAGGAAGACGGCATCATTTCTAATGAGAATGCAGCATGGAATTTGAAGCTTGATGTAAATGGTAATAATGATAATGAAAATGCCAAGGATGACAGTGAATACAAAGAAAGTATCATGTGCACTAAAGAACCAACTGGTGAAGAACTTGATTCATTGCTAGATATAAGCAAGCATGACGAGCTAGAGAATTACAGGAAGACAATGTCTACTTACAAAGGAGGGAAGTTTGTAAAATCACATAGCTTGGATGATGTTGCAGAATCCATAGCCAATGATTTTCTCAACATGTTGAGCATTGAGCAGAATCCAGATGATGAAGTTTCTGACAGTGGGCCTGAGTCTCCAAGAGATCACCTTTTGAGACAATTTAAAGAGAACACCCGTGCCTGGAGAAACTCCATATTTGATATTGGCGTAACGGAAGAACATGAATATAGTTGTCTTGCTTCTAGTGACTGTTCAAATGATTTTGATTTGTCATTCGCTATTCAAGAAGGTGAAAGGAAGCATGGTACTGGAGACCAGTCATTGGGGAGTCAAAGAAATGCTAAAAGGCTCGAAAACTTGGAAACTGAAGCTTTAATGCATGAATGGGGTCTGAATGAAGAAACTTTTCAGAATCCTCCATGCACTAGCTCTGGTGGATTTGGAAGTCCAGTCTACATTCCAGCAGAAGAACCACTGAAATTACCTTCTCTTGGAGAAGGCCTAGGTCCAATTATTCGGACAAAGGATGGTGGCTTCTTACGGTCAATGAATCCCTTACTTTTCAGAAATTCCAAAAATGGTGCCAGACTAATCATGGAAGTGTCTGCCCCAGTTTTGTTACCTGCAGCAATGGGATTCAGTGTCATGGAGATACTTCAATGCTGGGCATCTGAGGGAGTTGAAAAGATGTCTACTCAGGCAAATGAATTGATGCCTTTGGAAGATATCACAGGGAAGACGATGCAAGAAGTGGTGCGGGAAGCTGAATCTAGATCAAACACGTTTAAGAGGTCTGTAAATTTCCTTTATTGACATTGATAAATTAAATTCTCCAGCAATTCTATTTGTAATTTTCTGATTCTAAAGCATTTTTCCCCTATGTTTCTCTTTTATACATTCCTACATTGTGCAGATGGAATTTGCAGCATGAAAAATGGCCACTTACTCAGAATTCCAATTCCCTGCTCTCGCGCTCAAATTGCATGGATATAGAGTCAGATTATGTATGTTATGAAGATCTTCTTCCCTTGGCATTAACAAATATCGAAACTCTTTTAATTGAAGGACTTAAGATTCAGTCCAACATGCCAGATCAGGAAGCACCTTCAAGCATTAGGGTCCAATGTGCCAGGAAGTTGGCTTTCTTAGGTAAGAGTGTTCAACGCAGCGGAGACTTTCTTGATGTTGATGAACTAATGAACTACTCTGTGTCAATGGATGAATGGTTGAAACTGGATGCTGGAGATTTTGATGTCGGTGATAAAATTAATGAAAGAATTATGAAAATCTTAGCAGTCCATCAATCTAAATCCATAGAATGGTGTAGTGGACAATTAAGAAGGGATGATGGAAGTTGTGGTGTTTTTGGTAAAAACTTCACAATAGGTCTAAAAGTGCAGCTTAGGAATCCATTTCGTAATTACGAAATGGTTGGTTCCTCAATGCTTGCTCTAATTCAAGTAGAGAGGGTTTATTCCCCACTGCGACGTGAAGAGAATGGAGAAGAAGATGGTCAGGACGAGCAATTGATTCAAGAAAGGATCAATTTCGAACAGAAACAGAAGGAAATCCATGAACACCACATTCCTTGGTTTAAAATATTGGACTTCCATCTTGCCGGTCTGAATGTTGAGCTTGACAATAAACAGCTTTGGGGAACCAGAAGACAACATCAATCTGGATCCCGATGGTTGTTTTCTAGTGGAATGACTGCTAATAACAAACTATCAAACTCCATTTCAAATGCAATTGTAAAATCATCAACACAGATAATGAGGAAGGCATGCCCTGGAGATGTGTTGTGGAGCATCTCCTCTAATACTCAAGATGAAGCAGCTACATGGGACGAAGCTGTTGCACTAAATATTCATGTAAGAAATCCCGATATTCATTTTCCAAATGAATTTGTTAGATTCCCGAAAGAGTAGAATGAGTGCAACTTATTCAAGATTTTGTTTTTGCCGGATATATGTGCTTTAGTCTGGGGTTCGTAAGTTAATAGCGTTGTACTTTGTACAAGAAACTGTGCAAATTAGCTGAACATAACAGAACTGTACATCCATTTTAGTAATGTAGTCCAGTTCATTTTAGCATTCTTTTTGACAATAATAAGTTTTTGTTATGTTCATAATTTTTTCGTTAATATGTACTCAGATTTTGTTGAGACATCCACTTTGAATTGTTCTTGTTAGATTTTGTTTATAAGAATGCTGGTAAGTTTCTGTTTATATCTATGACATATACCAACTCTGCAATTTGTCTCCTATACTGTCTCCTATACCTGTAAACTTGTGGCCAAGACAGTATGAGGAGACCATACATGCGTTTTCATTAAGGACAGACGGATGCATTTTGGCTGGAGAAAACAAGCATTTAGCTAAGCTTTTGTCTAAATAAGTATTGAATTACTGGCAAAATAAGTAACTTTTAATTCTGATTAGTAAACTTTTCAGCTTGGCCGAACATACTCGCTGTGAAATTTCTTATTATCAGCCCACTGAAAATTTGTGTTAATATTATATCTGATACATATTCATTTGGAGTTTGCATAAATTCTGCAGGGATCTAACATTACCAAATGCCCTTGATACATTTTCTGATCATCCCACTAGCTCTTAATAAATACTGAAAGATAGTTTGGAGTATGGCTAACGAAGGATGAGTCCTGGTCAAGTTCATAACTTGGAACGCCTTGTATGACTATAATAATTGTAAAATGGTGGTGTTATTTCAGAACTTTCCATTAGATCTGCGGACCTTGGTGGTTGTGGATGCCCTCATACGTTGTTACTACATACCTCGAATCCTCTTTATCTCTTTCGACTCTCTTTTTTACTGTACAGCCTTCAACTGAACACTTGTAATAATTCCTGTTTGATTTACATGATACGGTAATTAGAGCTCAAATCTTTCACAAACGTTCTCATGTCAACACAATAAATAGAGATAGTTGAATACCTTGGATTTGGGCTGTTTTTCACCATTTTTTTCCCATACTTCCTCCATTTGAAGCCATCATCCAGTATCTCAATCTCTGACTTTGTTTTGAAAGCAACCTTCTCTAACTCTTTCAATTCTTTCTTCTCCCTGCGACTCCCTCCACCTGCTGTAACACAAATACAATACAATATAACACATATATATCTTCTACACGCATTTTTAAATATGACATTTAAGACTTGCTTACTGGTACTATCTCCTTCATGATAGACACTACTGTCTCCACTGGATATAAAAACTTCATTTGCTGCATAACCTGGATTCTGAGGTTCACCCGACTCAACAAACGCTGGATCTTCATCAATCCAGTCATCGAGCTCGAAGAAATCAGAAACTTCGAAATTCGTATCAGGGACGGTGTACTCACTCATTGGAGTGTCGCCGGGAATGTTTATATTGTGATTTTGCTTATCCGTGCTTATCAACTGAACTTTCTTGCTGTTTATATATCAGCTGTGGATACTTCCCACTTCCTAGCATGTCGAAAGAAGCTTCGTAGGAACTTCTTATTGCTTAGCAGTGGTGGCCAAGTCACCAAATCTGTAACATCACAAAAAGTTGGAGGCATGTGCGAAGACTTTCTGATTTCGGTTTTGGTGTGAAGTCTACCAACGGTCTCGTGCTCAGACCAACCCAATCCCAACGGGCGTCGATACGTCCAATTCTCAAACTAAACTATTTTTTTTTTTTTTTTTCCGGAAACGTACGCTGAGGTGCATTGTTTGGGATTTTATGTGAACTGAATGAGACATTCCTGTGACAAAGGCAAAGTTAGCAGACTCGGTATTCGTTTGACATGGTTTTTGAAATATTAAAAGAAATTTTGGGACTCAAAAGTTATTTTTAAACATGTTTGACTAATTTTATGAACTTACTTACGGTAATTAGAAGAATTTTTAGAGGAATATGATCTATTGTAACTTTGTCTAAACACACTTTTGAAATGAGAAATACTTTTAAAAATTAGTTTTCAAGCAAAAATTGAAGTAACTTCCTCTAAAAAAATTTCTACAGGAAGTAAAAACAAAAATCGTGTGAAACGAACCTTCAATATTGGACCATATTTGTTGGTCGAAATGATTAAGGATGACAAGTTAAATATTTAAATAATATATCATTATCTATAGATAATGGAATTAGGAAATAACCAGGAAATCGAAAGTTTGGGTCCAATCTTGATCATCCGTGACGCATCGCTACTAAAAGTAGTTCATTCTCATTGAAAAAATGTTGTTTTATGGGTTTCGAAAAAGATGCAGTGTGAATGTTCGACTTTTGTGTTTTAAGTCCCTGTTTGAGTCACATTAAAATTTTCATTCTTATTTTTCTACTCATTTTGAATCACACATTTTTCAATAAAATAATATTTTCCATCACATCAATAAATTTTCTTTCTTTTTCAATCAAACGTTCTTCATCAATCTATTATTCTAAAATATATTCTTCCAAGATAATGTTGCTCACACACACAAATTCCTTCAGATCAAATACTCGTATTACATTGTTTCAACTAGTCATTCAATAATATTATTTTATTTTTCTGACAGTTTTGAGCAGTATTTGAAGATCGAATTTCTTAAATACTTAATTTGAAGATCAAAATTCCATGAAAAGAGTCTTTAACCACTATTTAGTAAATTTTAATTTAAGTCAATGTCAACAACTAATTTTAATCATATATTTTATGATATTCACAATTTTTCAATCGTACATTTCATTTACTTGTATCGAAATCTATAAAAATTTGATTTTAATCCCAATCAAACAAGTAACGTTTATTTTATGATTTAAATTATCATCTTGTCCAATTCTTTGCTCCATCTTTAAAAATTAGCCATTGTCTGATATAAATTAAGAGTAGTGCTATGAGTACACATAATTGTTCACATAAGGGTCACATGACACTCTCTATTGAGGAGGCGCCTATGACGCCCCCCCAATAGGGGGCTGCCATGTGGCATTTATGTCAAATATTATGTGTACTTTAATGTACACGTAGCATAATTCATAAATTAAAATCAAGATTTTAATTCAAATTAAAGTTAACGATTAATTTTAAACACACATTTGATGGTTCCAATAACTTTTCAAATCTACTAAAAATCTGATTTTAATTCTCATCGAATGGGGACTAGATATTTGCTAGGCTTCGAGGAAGGAAGACTAGGTCCGAAGTCGGAGTAGATTGAAAATTAAAGTCTGTGAACAAGTCAATAGGAGGTCAATTGGGCAAGTTCTATTAATTTACAAATAGTCTGTTTTCATGAGTCACAATACGGACATTAGAATTATACATCAACAAAGACTCGGTGGAATTGAAGTATGGGTTCTTCAACGACCCATTATTCTATTTATAAAGACGTCTTTATTTTGAAAAATCTATGTGTAAAAATAAGTTTCAACAAATGTAAAACCTTGGGGGAAAATTGAAAAGAGCAAAATAAAAACATTCCTTTTATGGATCGGAGAAGATGAATATTTTTTTGTCAGCTGACGGATTTATGAATGAAAATCTTAAAGGTCCTTTCGATACACATTTATTAAAGACCTGAAATTACACTACATACTTTGAAATGTTTGGAACCTCCAATGCAATGTTTCTTGTTTTAATTAATTAAATGTTAAAATACAATTTTCCTCTTTTAAATTTAGTTAAATTAAGGTTAAATGCTAATTTTGATCCATTAACGGATTTTTGGATGAATTTCTTATTTTAATTGATTAAATGTTAAAATATAATTTTGCTCTTTTGAATTTAGTAAAATTGTAGCTAAAAGCTAATTTTGATCAATTAACGAATTTTTGGACGAAAATTGTCAGAAGCCATTGTGTCGCACAATTTACAATTTTGAAAGATTTGAGGACTAAGTGTTACGATTTAAAAGTTCTAGTATAATGTGCACTTTTGCTGAAAATTTCCCAATTTCATTTGGAGAGAGAAATGGTAGGTCGGATGGAATAATTTGATTTCGGGATCAGCTATTCAACCAAATGAACATCAATCGAACTTAACTCGACCTTCAATGCACTTGGTTGCCACAAATCTTGCACCCACAAAGGATACACTTATTGGTGGTGATTTCATCCACTAAGGAATGAGAAAGATAGAAAATGAATTATGATAATCACTCAACCAAGAAAGCTTGCCTCGCACATATGTTTCCCTTTGCAAAGGGCGCGCACAGTGTAAAACGGCGGGAGGGTGAAACATATATCAAGCCAATTAGGTCACTTCCAATTGGGCTAAAGGTAAGTAATTGGGCCAAGTCTCATTAAATGGGCCAAAGACGACCAAGATAAATGGCAAACATTTCACCACCAATCCATAACCAACCATAACATGAGTGATCCTAAGTATTGGATCAGTAGCAACATTAACGTAATGAGAAAATTCAAAAGTGAAACTATAACTTATTTCAAAACTAAGATAAAATGTTTAAAATTTCAAAAATTAGATATTTATTAAATTTTATTTCTAAAATAAGTAATTAAAAATATGTTTTATAAATTAAATATAATCGAATTAATTGGTTACAAATAATTCATCGATCACAATTAAAATTTTTTAAGGTAACAAATTATTTTACGGTCATAAATTTATCAAATTAATAGATCACAAATCACAAATTTTATAAGCTAAAACTTATTTTATTGTCACAAACTATTTCACGATCTCAAATCAAAAGTTTTATAAGTCACAATTTATTCATCGATCACAATTATAAAATTTATAAATCACAATTTATTTATCGATCACAAATCACGAATTTTACAAGTCATGACTTACAAGTTATCGATCACATATTATTTATTGGTCACAAAATATTCAATTTATTGGTCTCAATCTCAAATAATTGATCATATATTATTTATTAGTCACAAATTAACTAATTTATTGATACAATCAACCAAATAATTGCTCACAAACATCCTCAGCACATCACCGCCACCGTCGCCATCAACGCCGACCACTACCATCACTTCACTAACGTAGTCAATATCACAATCAGCACTACCCAAACACTACTAAAAAATCAAATCCAAAATAATCAGTCATCGCCACAATCACCACCACTTCACTAGTACCACCACAACTACAAACACTGCAGCCATCTGCGAACCACCACCAGTTACCCCCAAAAACTCCAACACCCAAAAGTCTAGATTTCCCCCCACATTTTCCTCTACTAGCCACAATGCTCACACCCAAAACCATCGCCGCCCAAGATCGACACAATTATCGTCGCCTAAAAACTACACAACTAGGATCGTAACCATCACAACCTACACCACCACCACTACCATCAACACCACCATCACCACCTGACCGCCACCACCAACTGCACACAACCCAAATTTTCAAGCACAAGATCACGACCAAATTTCCCCAAATCGGAACCATCAAAACTCACAAAATCAACAAATCTCCAACAACAGCAACATTGGCTCATCATTCGTCGCTATAGCTCACAGCGACATTGTCGCAGAGCACATTGCAATTGTTGCAACGTCTCATGTCGACAGGACAACTTCACACTGCACGGACAACATATATGGTCGTCTTCGACGAAAGTTTCTAGTGGTTGGGATAAAGGGATGTAAGAGAGAAATAAGTTAAGAGGGAGAGCGCTGACCGGGGAGGGGGGAATATGAAAATTATTGTTTTGGAGAGGTGATTGGATTGGATTGGATTGTTGTATATGTATATTAATTTGATTTTATAATATCATTATTAATATAAAAATTTTGAATTAATATCTGACTTTTTATAAATAAACTTTTTTTAAAATTGAATTTTTAAAAAATTGAATTTTGTGTAATTTTCACTTAACTTAATTAAGTTTCTTCTAATAGCCCTAATTGTTTATGGATTCATCAAATTTATTGAATATCAACGCACCAATTAAAAAGCGTTCAATTGTGTTTCCAACTCTTTTGAAAGAGTTACCCTTTGAAAGGGATACACCTATTAATAAATAGATTATTATTATTAATTAAAAACAACAGGAATACAGGGCAAAACAAACAGAAAATCGCATTATTTGATCACTTGGAACATAGATAACTTAGCTAGAACACAATCCACATTATTACAAAGGCAAACTTCTACTACTACTGCTACTACTAGTAGTACCACTTATAATTAAAAGTTCAGCTTATTTTAAGAAACACTTATGATAAACGATTCCCAGCTTAATTTCAAGCAACTTTAACCTCAATAGTCTTGGGCTTCTTGGGTTCAGGAGGGGGCAATTTCTCAACAGACACACTCAAAACCCCATCTTGACAAACAGCTTTAATGGAATCTACATTAGCATTTTCCGGCAGAACAAATTTCCTCATCAATTTTCCTACTCGCCTCTCCATTCTCACATACTTGGCGCCCTCTTTTTCCTCCTCCCTTTTTCTCTCCCCACTAATCACAAGCACATTTCCATCCTCAATTTGCACTTTAATGTCGCCGGATTTCAACCCCGGCATGTCGACCAAGAAGACGTAAGAATTTGGGTACTCTTTCACGTCAGCCGGAGTCGCCGCCATGGCCTTGGCGTCTCGGACGTAGGTTCTGGTCGGCGCAGTCATGGACTTGTCTGACTCTTCGCCGGTGGCGTCGAGCATGTCGTGGACGGCGTGTAAGATAGGAGCGTCGAATCCCAGTAATCTCAAATCCATCGTTTCTTGTACGAGAACAATCTGCTGTTTCTGGCTGCTTTTTGCTTATTTATGTGCTGCTGCTTCTGCTTCTCAGAACAACTTGCAATGATGAGATAGATGGCTGGGTATATATAGGAGATGAATGGAAGAACAATAAGAAGTTTCTGGAGGGTAATGGAAGAAAACGGTGACGTTTCTAGGAGGTTCTGTAATCTTTGTTCTATACGCTTCCAGAAGTGGCAAAATGTTTTCCGGAATTATATTGATGCCCTTGAAGTTTTAGGAATCTGCATGGGCCCCTACTCTTTTGTCTTTTCTTGATTCACATTCTATGAAAAGTAGAGGAAAAATTAGGACTGAGCCCTCAACATTTCATTTAGTGTAGCGTTAGCTCCATAACATTTAGCTCCTCTTTGATATCAAGTAAAATCTACATTTTAATCTAAATCAATAATTAATTTTAGTCACATATTTTATGAGTTTAAAACATTTCAATCATACATTTCATGAACTTTTATTAAAGTTTACTAAAAATCTGATTTTAATACTTAACAAACATGGCTTTAAAAGTAAAGTTTTGACTCCCTAACTTGCTCACAATTGTGAGGTGAGATCTTTACATGAAGGAACATATTGAGGTGGCAACAACATACTAGACCTCTGTTTGAAACCTATTTTTTTTCATTCTATTTCTCATTCTTCATTTCAACCACACATTCTATCAATAAAATAATATTACACATAAATCCAAAATTTTTTCATACTTTTTAATCACACAATCTTCCATCAATCACTATTCTAAAAATTTTTTTTCACCCAAAATGGTTGTCAAACAGGGGCTAGATCTTCACTCTTGTTGAGATGACGATTATGGCAATCGGATGAGAATGAATGGGGAAGAAGTTTGGTTTTTTATCTTCTTTTTTTTAACACAAAATTGTTACATATGTGATTACAAGTTTCAATTCGGGCTAAAATTAAAGATTTATTGCACTTCATCCAGACAAAGATTCAACCCTAATCCTAGATAAAATATAAGACATTTCACTCCTTAATCCTTCTAGCCAATTGAACATTCTTGGGCAAAATAATTACTCGCTTAGCATGAATTCCCCACAATTTGCATTCGTGAAAAGTCCCACCAAATATGATAAGCCTCTTGAAGAACGACCATGTCGGTGGTTGCTTGATCGATTTTGTCATTGTCAGTTATCGAAGCAGACCCAGACAACCTTGTAGCCTTGTTACTGGTTGATTTTTTAGGCCATTTGTTGCGTTCTATTGATAAACGTATTGAATAAAATGATGAGTCAAAACCTCACTTTTAAAAATAGTGAACCGATCTCACACTAGAGAAAGGTTGGGAGCCCAACCTTAGCTTTTTCAGAAGTAAAAGTAAATTAAAACTTTACATATTTGTGATACTTAGCTCGATCTACAATTTGATTATACTTCCACTCAGTGGTGGACCCATGATTTGGAGTCAGCACAGGCGATCGTGAATCGTCAATCATTTTCAACAATAAAATGTTAAAAAGTCCCATTTGATACCTTATTTTTTTCTTTTCAAAAAATGCATTTTGAAATAATAATTTGATGGAGAATGTGTGATTAAAAATAAGGAATTTTTTTGAATTTGTATGTAATATTATTTTATTAAAAAAAGTGCAATTGAAAGAAGAGAGAAAAATGTATTTTAAAAAATGAAAAATCAAACAAAGTCTAAAATTTAAATATAACAATTATTTTGTTATAAATATTAACAATATTTACCAAATGATATTGTGGGCAAGTTGTATAATTCAAAAGAATAGTAGGGTTTGAATTTTTACTATTGCATTAAAACATCTAAAATGTAACATATATGAATTTGGTAAATTTAATATCAAATTCCTTGAGTGGCGCAATGGATAGGCGTTTCATATCTTACCCTGAGATTATGGTTTCGAATCCTCTCCTTTATTTCATTTAATTNCATTCTCCAAAATAATAACAAAAATTTTCCATACTTTGTAACTACACATTATTCAAAAAATACTATTCAAAATAATATATATTTTTAATTAGGAAAATGCTAAATGAACATAACCCTTCACATAAGGGTGTCCATAATGGACACCCGGCGCCCCCCTATTGGAGGGGGCGCAGGTGGGACCCGTGCCCCCTCCAATAGGGGGGCGCCGGGTGTCCATTATGGACACCCTTATGTGAAGGGTTATGTTCCCCTAGCATAACCCATAATTGAAACATATATTCACTGTAAAAAAAAAAAAAAAAAAACTTTCGGCGGATCTAGCACGGACGGCCGCCGAAGCTCGTCGAGTGCTGGATCCGCCGCTACTTTCACTTGTTCCAAAATATTAAATTCTGTGAATGTACATACGAATAGTGATAATGTGGTTTGAGGGAAAAAAAAAAAAGCTATAGAGGATTTTAACCACCTACGAAAATGCTAGTTTACTTAGATAGTTGTGTGATGTTATTGAACTTCAGTGACCAACATGAAGATTTTGGTTTGCACCCGAGGATTGTTTGACTTAGGATGTTTGAATCTTAGATGCAAATGTGTGGGTGATATACATAAAACTTAATAACTCACGTCTTAATGACTCATAGGTCATAATAAAATTTTTAAATTTGTGTGTTAGCGATTATTTAAAATATGATTTTTTTCACATAATGTATTTTCAAAATTTAGGAAAAAAGTTATAAAGGATATGAAAAAGATTATTTTTAAAATACGTGATCAAAATAAATTTGAACAATAATATGATACAACGTTAAACAAAACTAGATATTAGCGTTCAATTTTATATTCAAAGTATCAAAATATTAGCTTCTTTAAATTAATAGTGTCAAAACTACACAAGTTTAGTAATTATTTGAGATATGAATTGATTACATGATGTTAGTTGATAAGTTGTTATTAAAAAAATTAAGAAAATGATAAGAACTCAGTTATCATTCAACACTCAATTCACTGGATCATTAAACAAAGCTTTGGACATCATCGTTATTCATTTGTACGTAAATTGATCACTGATCAACCGCACATTAAGATTGCACAACTTGAGAGGGAAAAGAACAGACAAAACGATAATTTTGATCCGGCATAAAAGCGGGCTCGACTAGTTATAGTGTTCCCTTAATTAATCTTAACGTCAATGGTCTTCGGCTTCTTGGGCTCCGGCGGTGGCAGCTTTTCAACAGTAACAGTCAGCACACCATCCCGCGAAACTGCAGAAATAGCATTAGTATTCGCATTTTCCGGCAGCACAAACTTCCTCATAAATTTACCCACTCTCCTCTCCATTCTCACATACTTCACTCCATCCTCTTTCTCCCTCCGCCTCTCGCCGCTCACCACCAGCACATTGTCGTCCTCCAGCTGCACTTTGATCTCGCCGGCCTTGATTCCCGGCATGTCCACAATAAAAACATAAGAATTCGGGTATTCTTTCACGTCCGCGGGTGTCGCCGCCATGGCCTTGGCGTCGCGGACGTAGGCTCTTGATGGGTTGTTCTGTGTTGATTTTTCGTGGTCTTCGCTGAAATCCAGCATATCTTGGAGGGTTGAGAGTAGGGCAGAGTCCATACCGAAGTTCCTCAAATCCATTTCTGGGGAATAAATAAACGGTTTTGTTGAAATCGAGGAATTGAAGGTTTGTATTTGATGAATTGATTCTGCGGAGAAAGGAGAGGGGATGTTTTGGATTATATAGTGGTTTGTGGGACGCAATGGAATGTTGCAGAGATTTCTAGTTTGGGATTAAAATATTATTATTTATTAGACTAAATAAATGATAATTCTGTCCTCTTCTGGAATAATCAAGACTAACTGAGACTTTATGAGTTGGACCCATCAAAAAACCAGGGTGCGGTACGGTTGGGCTGTGGGCAAGTCGTGACTCGATTTCATCCTATCTTCTCCATTTCTAAAATGCTATTAAAAGGTGAAGAGCATTTGAATCGTGTCGGGGGACATGCAAATGATCCGCATTATTTTAGACGGAGCTAGGATAGCTCCTTTTCAACGATTATGTTTCGAAATAACCTTATACTGTGCATCAGCATGCGGACAAGTTAAAACATATGTATTACAAATAGACGAGCGTCTTGGCACCAAGCGCAGCATAATGATGCGTTTGTGTGTTTACATGCTAGTAGGTTTTGAGGGCGAAATATTTAATGGGTCATGTCTACATCCATTGGAAATTGACAGAAGGTAGTCCCTCACGGGTGCGAAATATAGTTCTGCTGCGAGACTTAGAGAGCCGGGCCGTGTCGGTTGAGCTTCGGCTCACGACAGTTTCAAGCTAAGCTTTTCACAAACGGGCCTAAAAGGATAGGTTTGGCAAGATTAAACCTTTTTTTTTGGTTCACCTGAGTTCCAGATACAATTCTTTCATAGGTTTATTTTCTTCCTTCTCATCTTATTTGTTGTTGGTGGCTTATCTAAATTGACTATTGATCAGAACTATAAAACTTCATTAAGGTTCCTTTGTGAAAGCAGAGGATTCGGAAAAACCACTGTAGTTGGGTTAGAATCCGGGTGATGGTTCAAAATTAGTTCAAAATATTCTTCACATCACTTTAACTAAAATCTTTCCGAAGCTAAATGGAGAGACAGGAAGAAAGAATTAGTTTGTACACACGGGAATTTAAATTACAACGCATAAAAAATTTAATTCGTGGAAAACATATATGTATTTCTGAGAATCAGAGCTCATCATTTTCTTCTTCTTCTACATAAACTAAAGGCTCTCTCTCCTTTTCCTTGACATATCCATATTTTCTAAGCACATATAACACTGCTCGGCTGATATTACCGATAAACACAATGCCCATAAGTGATAGCCAACCCAAAACAGATACCTTAATTATATATCTGACAGTATCTGTAACATGATCAGGAGTCATATTAATGAAGGTGATGAAATATGTTATAGTTTGGGCTGTTATAGCAATCCATATTGTCATCATTTGCGTCCACATCCACCTTCGTCTTCTTAAAGGTAAGCCGCTGACTTGCAACAAAATTATGCTCAATGATGCCAAGAAAGCAATGGTGTTGAAGATCATGTATTGGTTGTATGCAGGAGGAAGAGTATATGCCATTACGGATTGTCCAGCCTCGTGTGGTTTCTGTGCTTTGGTGCCATTGGGAATTCCCTCGAAATCTCCCTGCCAAACGCCACCTGGTGGAGATAATCCAGCTTGAAAGGCTACAGTTGCAAGTAGGGATGCTACTATCATTAGTGCGTTTCTTTTCCTGCCCAACCAATCTGTGTGTTTGTGCTTTTTAGGCTGCTTTCTTGGAGTGTCATTTTCAGGAAGTTCTGCATCGAATGGAAGAAATGGTGTGTGCACAATTCTTGAAACGCTTCCACGCTGAAGACATTGCTTGATTTCCAAGTCCCTGGTGTCTCCCGGGCTTTGCAACAAGACATCCAGTGCTGTCCAACCATTCACATTTCGTGCCCCTATCTCTACTCTTGTATTGGCAATCACATAATTGATGACCTGTAAATTCTTATGAATTTCTGTAAACAAAGTATCTAAGCAAATGTTGCATTGTTCATTTAGCAGTAGGAATTTATCATCAAATCACATGTGCTGTGCACGGGTGAATGGAATGTAATGCTATGTTGAATGAATACCTCAATCTGTTTCTTGGCAACTGCCACATGTAAAATAGTATTGCCATCAGAATCCTTCCAATTCACAAACTGATCATCTTTCTTCATAAATTCCACCAAAACTTTCAGGGCTTCAAAGCGATTGTACTTCACGCAAAGATGCAAACAAGTCTCTCCACCGCCAGTCAACTCCCGCGCCACCTCTGGCTTAGCCCGCAGAAGTTCGCCCAAAACAGCCACTCGGCCTTTAATCGCAGCCAGGTGAAGCGGATTCCTCCCATCACGATCCAAAAAAAAGCAAATATCAGGATTGATTAAAAGCAGATATTTCACCATACCCAAATTCCCCTTTGCTGATGCCAAGTGAAGAGCCGTTGAACCGTGTGAATTCAACGAATTTGCCATATCTAGGTTTCGGTTGAGGAGTTCTTTGGTGAAATCAAGGTGCCCAAGAAGCACTGCTGTGTGCAAAGGATTATTAAGTATAGAAGAAAATTTTGAGGTGAGGATTTGAGGATTTTCTTGAATAAGTTGCAACAGGATTGGGATTTCTCCTTTCATGGCAGCTTCATGTAGCTTTTTCTGCATTGTTTTTTCATTCTCAAGAGCTTCTTCTTTCTCATTATCTAGCAAGCTCCCAAATTTCATTTTTCTTCGTTCTTCTACCTGTTATCCTCACAGATCCGCCACAAAAAATGGAGTATTGTAAAATTATTGAAGATTTAAATCCATAAAATGTTTGTTAATTAAGATTTTCCTTCCTATGAATAATAATATCCTCCTCCACTAATGGATGATTTTACCTTTCTATGCAACCTCCAATCTAGACTGCTGACTTTTGAAAAGGACATAATTAATTTCTTTTTGCTCATAAGGTCAAGGTATGTAGAAACTATAGACTAATTCAATTCTAGAAAGTTAATTATCAATTAAATTATCTCTTAATTCAATAGTTTTATTCACTTGTGCATTTATTTTTTAGATGTTAATTGTCTGGTTGTTCTGTACTACTGTTTGCTCCCCATTTTTTTGCTTTGTACTTGTTCTGCACTCCTTTTCGTTGGATTTGTTTCTCAGTGTAGTAATTAAGGTTAGGTTGCTCTTTGTTGTTGGGTATGCCCCCACGAAATCGTACAAAAATTGTAGTTACAAGATTTAGAACACTTTGGATTCAAAAACACTGTTTCCCAGGTGTAAACCGAACCTAATGTCCTCCAAGAACATCGTTAATCACTCAAAGAGTGATTGTCTTTTAGGGTATGGATCACTCAAAATCAAAAACATCAAAAGAAAACCAGAAGAGGAGATGACAGCGAGAAAGCAGACAGTTCAGAGATGAGTGGTATAACCTCTTAGGGTGATTATAGATGTTGCTTTGGCATATGGTGTTGGCTAAACGAGGGGTCATGATCAATGGTGTACATTTAGACACGTGGCACAATCGTGTGCGGCATTGTGTTTCTTGGCTAGCCAATAGTCATTAGACCAAGCCGTAGTGTAACCCAACACATTTCTACTAACAAATGAAAATATTTACTGCTTGCCTTATTTTCATTCTATATAAAGACAATAATTTATTAGGAATGATTACAACTGTTTTAGTATTTGTTGGTAGATTTTATAAATAAATGAGTTTGGAGAGGTGTAATGAGCTTAAACGACTGAATAAAACAAATGCTAATTAACTATATCACCTTGAATTGAAGAACAAAAGGTTGAGAAACCAAAAGCCAAGTATTATTTATAAAATAATTGAGGTCTAACTGTTAAGACAAGCGAAGGTTTTCCAATGTGCTGTATATAGTTAAGATCCCAAATTTTGATTTTAATATTCTATTATTTTTCCTCTTTTTTAAAAAAAGACCTTCACATTTTTAGCCTAAAGTCCATAATTTGCTTGAACTACATTCAAGTACTAGCTACTACCTTGTTATCTTCTGATGTCCAAAATAGATTCCATGGTTTTCCCATTTTGGTTGAATAAAAAAGTTTTTGATGTCTATTTTCTGTCATTCATGAATGAACCTACCTGAACAAGTTTTTGATTCCATCGAGCTGTATCACCAGCGTTTACTGTGTCAGACGACTACGTATTTGAATACGTTGCCAAAAGAAAGTCATGCAAAAAAGATTTTATATTATTTCCAATCTCAAGATAACTCGACATTGAAAATGAAAAGTCTAATGCAAAATTAGAAAACAATTCTTTCATATGATGAATATGAAGGTTTTGCGGTGAAGAAACATTTTAATAAATAAAATGTCTCTATTGTTAAAACGATATCAGAGAAAAGAGAAAAGACGAGGAAACAACTTTTGCTTCTGGTTTATGAAAAATTGTCATGTGTCATGCGGCATGCCTTAATCAATAGCTACTTCTTTTTCTTACATAAGCATCTCAATAATGAAATAATGATGGGACTCTTGCCTACTTTGTATTGGACCGGATGAAGTCAACCTTAACTTGAAGGTATATACAACCCCATTATCTTATAGAAATTCATTGAAACAAATAGTTTTCACATGTAGATATGGAAATAGATAATTCTTTTATAGTTCTTATATATCTGCGGATTCTGCATTGTGATTGGCCAGACTTGTCCAAACTGTTATAAAATATATACTAGACTTTGAACAGTTCGAAAAGATAATGCCATTTTAATCCTTCAATTCTAAGAGCCTTACTGTGACTATTCATTTATATATACAAGATAAATGTAGCATGATTCATGAGGTAAGAGATGGCAACATTGGAAAGTATGCTTTTTGAAGCAGCAGCTGCAGGAAATGTGAATTCTTTGCAGAAGCTGCTTCAAGAAGATCCACTAATTCTCGATAGAGTTGTAGTTAGTTGTTTACATGAGACTCCTGCACACATAGCAGCACTATTAGGCCATATTGGTTTCGTGAGGGAAATCTTAAGGCGAAAACCTGAATTTGCACGAGAGTTGAACTCGCACCTATCATCGCCTCTCCATTTGGCATCAGCTAAAGGTTATGCTGAAGTAGCCAGAGCGTTGATATCTGTGAATGCTCAAATGTGCCTAGTTTGCGATAAAAATGGGTTTACGCCTCTCCATCTGGCGTCCATCAAAGGCCGGATTGATGTCATGAAAGAATTGCTTCGAGCAAAACCAGATGCAGCTCGAGTGGTCCTGGATCGAGGGCAGACCATTTTGCATTTGTGTGTGAAGCACTACCAGCTTGAGTCCTTAAAGCTCCTAGTGGAGACCGTAGGAGATCAAGAGTTCACCAATTCTAAAGATAGTGATGGAAACAGTGTCTTGCACTGGGCGGTGGCTTATAAGCAAGTTGAGGTATACCCTAACTTTATTTACATACTTGAAATTCAATGGACCCTATTTATTTGCCTGTTTTTTTTTTTTTGGAGAAATAACTTAAATGAATGAGTTTATGATGTACATGTTTTGTAGACGAAGTTAACCATTCGGTCAATGTATCCGATACTTGATTGAAAGGAACTTCTGAAGATTTAATGGACAAATTAAGCATGAGCAACAGCTACAGTATGCAAAATTAAAGTTGATTCCCCGTGTGAGCTCATAATCTTTTTTTTTTGTGCGCTTTACATAATCCACTTAAAATCACCGTTAATCAATCAACTTTCAACGAAATTTTATGTCAATTACCAACTTAATTTTGTCCTAATTTGGTCACTAAAATTACGTATTTGTTTCAGTTAAACCACCATGTCTGTCACCATTAGTAAAATCAATAAAAATCTTACATGGATGACAACATTTTGTGCAGACAGTTAACTTTTTGCTTACGGTTTCTATAATCGATGTTAATGAGCGGAATCTTAGTGGGATGACAGCAATGGATGTTCTGATTCAAAGTCGAACAGATGTGAGGGATGAGGAAATTGAAGAATCCCTGAAACGTGCTGGAGCTTTTGGATCAATGGAAAACAACTCACAAGTACATACTAACCGAAATAGGGCGAATCGAGGCTCATCTTCGTACTCTTATCACCCTGCTTCATCCTCAAACATGCAAAAGAACAGTTTGCAGAAGATGCCTAAACAATATGATGATTGGCTGGATAAAAAACGAAATGCGTTAATGGTGGTTGCTTCGCTGATTGCAACAATAGCATTTCAAGTGGGAGTTAACCCTCCAAGCGGAGTATGGCAGGATTCGCAAGGTAATCCTGTGTCAGTATCTGATCCTCGCCGTGCAGGATTTTCCATTTTTGCCTATTACGCTCCAGCAGACTATGAACAATTTCTGATTCTCAATACAACAGGGTTCATTGCATCTCTGAGTATCATATTATTGCTCATGAGTGGTTTACCCTTGAGGCACAGAATATTTATGTGGATTTTGATGGTGGTTACATGGATTGCAATTACAGCAATTGCACTCACTTATGTTTATTCATTAAGAGCAATATCATCAGGAGGTCCAGGACTAGGAAGTGGACCTCTTCTTGCTCGTGTAGTCATTATCTGGGCTGGTCTCATGGCTTTCCTCCTCCTTGGTCACACTATTCGGTTGATAGTAAAGATTTTTAAAAAGTTAATAAAACTATTGCGGCCGAAACCAAGGATTCCGCGTTCTGGAGTTACGAGTCATGGCAGAGTTTGAAGTGTTCTTAATTAGCGTTTGATAATATAAATACTTATCGCTGTAATTCCATTCCAATTAGTCTGTATGGGTTATTGTAGTTGTGTAATATGTATACTCTCGTGTTAATCTATTGAGGAAAGGTTTGTTTGCACGGCACTCAGTGACTGTAAAATACAATAAATAAATTTGTGATTTTCTTCTTATTCTCTCTAATACATCATACTAAACATGTCATTATGTACATATTTTCCTCTATTTTTGGTCTAGCCTTGAACCAAGCATGTCCTTTTGGTTTGGAGCAATTCCAATGGAGAAATCTCATAAGGTGTGTCATCGGGCCCTTCACTATAATCATGTGTTCGCATTTTGATTTCAATTAATAAATCCAATTCATGATCATGCATCCCAATTCAGTCCCATAAAACTGAAGTGGACAATTCTGTTTCCAATTTTCACCTGGCATGTACACTCATAATATATTTTGACATAAAAGAGAACTTCACACAATGAAAATAATACGAGTCCCATTATATCAGTGAAGTTACCAAAATTCATGCCAAATTCAGTCAAACACCTTCTTGGGTAACATTTTCTGTTATGGACTTCAACAAAGTCTCTGAATCTTCTTGGCCGCCACACAGTTATTACTCGGTTCTGCAGCCCCTAGTCGATCAACCTAGTAGTCCAATCTCAATAACACTACTCTCCAGAAATTTTTTGGCGTAACCACGACAAAATCACCATCAAACTCCACATAAATAGCCGGTGCTGAAAAGAAGCCCACGACTTCTCTGGCTTTGTGGGAATTATCTGTTTCATTTTCTAGCCATACACCACCCAAAGGGGTCACCCTGGCTGGGAAAGCCATTGTAGCAATCTGACTTGCCGCCACCATCATGGCGTCACGTTTCTTGGTTAACCATTTGACTTGAGGATTGATGGAGTTGTAGGCCTTGGGCTGAAGAGAGTTCTTAAAGGACATATAATTAGTTCCCTCAAATCTTAGGAGTTGGTTCCAAAATGTCCAATGCTGTGTAGCCTTTTTCGCATTTTTCACATTCACTTCCATGCCACTTTTAAAGATGTAAAAAAAAAGAGTTATACTATGTGTACAAAGTTGAGTTACAAAATTGATTAACAAAATAACATCTACACCAATCATTTTAAAAATAGATTTTTAAATCATTTGAAATCAACAGTCTGGATTTTGCCAATACACTTTGTAACCCAACTTTTATAACTCAACTTTGTACAAATAACTTTATTAAAAAAGAATTTAACACAAAGGTTAATTATAACTAAAGATGTACAAAAAATTTAACTGTCCAAGGGATTGGGGACATGGGCGCACTGGGCTGGCCCAATTGTTCAATGTGTGAATACAAAACATGGATCATTATCTACACTTGTATTTTACAAAAGTATCATATGTATTTTTTAATTCCGTATCACTTAAACATGTACTTTATTTAAGTTATCAATCGACTATAGAACTTCTTTTTGGATCTAGGGCTCTTCATTTTTTCCCTTTTTAGTGGGGACGGGGAAGAATCTTATCACGTGAAAAAATGACCTCCACACATGTTGCTGCTTGTAAATTGTAGGCAAGAGCAAAAGTTTTGCATTGAATTGCTGAAAAGTAAGAGCATCTTCGATGCATTCGATGAATTTAAATCTAAGTGATAACTGAATAGAAAGATTTTCAATTCACATGATATTAATGTTTAATGAATAAACGATTAGTTCAAATTTCAGCTCGAATGTATATTTAATAAAAGTGAAAAAATATAATAAACATGATAGAAAAAAATAAAAATAAAAAGGAAGAAATGAAGATAAATATTAAATTAGACGACTCGCTCCGTCTAGAAGATCTTCTTCATCTAAAAGGCCATCTTGACAAAGTCTAGTTTTTTCTTACCATGTCATCTGGACATGTTGTATTGAAGAGAAACTTTTGTAAAACATTATTTATTTTAGGTTATATGATAACATTTTTAGTGTAATCCATAATAGCATTGAAGATGCTCTTAGGATGAATGTAGGGAGATGCTTGGTTCTTTATGGAAATTGGGTTTTAGCTCTGTCTCTTATTTTTAGAATTAAAATCTTATTAAATTATCAAGAAATAAATAAACAAGCAAATAAAGAAACATTGTGAGAAATGAAGATATCTTAAAGGGGATTTCATTTAAAACGCACAATCAAAGAAGAAACTAATTTATAAAGAACGACATCTATCTTTTTTAGTTGAATAACCTAAATATACAAAGAAATGGAAAATAGAATTTATAAATTACTAAAATGTCCTTGAATGTAAAAAAGACATTAATTTCCCTAATTCCCATTTCAATTCACATTTTAGCTCTAATTGAATTTTGGCATCCCTTTCTTCTACAATTGACTTCGACATCTTTTATGAACCCTTTTCATTTTCTTATCATCATCTTCTTTACTTCATGAAACCATAAAATCTATATTTTCATTCACTTAAGCACTCATTTGATTGAAGTGAGTAATCAAAACTTATAACATTCTTATTGAGCATTTTGAGAAGAATATAAGGTATTTAATTTTCTATATTTGGATTACTTTCTTTTTCCATTTACTAAAATGTCCTTGAAGGTCCCATTTCAATTCTCATTTCAGCTCTAATTGAATTTTAGCATCCCTTTCTTCTAAAATCAGCTTCGACATCTTTTATGAATTTTCATTTTCTTATCATCGTCTTCTTTACTTCATGAAACCATAAAATTTACATTTTCATTCACTTGAGCACTCATTTGATTGAAGTGGGTAATCAGAACTTATAACATTTTTGTTGAGCATTTGGAGAAGAAGATAATGTATTGTTAATTTTTTATATTTGGGCTACTTTCTTTTTCCATTTTCTGAATAATTTCTGGATGTAGTTGTATGTGTATTTATGGTGTTCATTTGTCAAAAATGATTTTGAATTCATTTTATCGTTAAATTAGAGCTTTAATATAGGTTGCTTCCCAACCTATTTTCTTATTACCTCTTATTTCTATTAGTTGAAGTGAAATGTACGTTGGTAAACACGTGTTAGCTATTCTACTTGTTACTCTATTGTGAAACATATATTTGATTTTTTTCCGTACAAAACATTTTTTTGCAATCCATAACGACATATATATCGTTATCAGCATTGTACAAAAATTTGATATTTGATGAAATTTTAAAAATTATATGTTGAATTGCAGTTATGGACACAATGAATATGATATGGATATCAGTTTGTTATCCAGTTAAATATTAGCAGTCAGTTAAATGTGCATGAAAATGAAAATATGGAGGGAACAACAAAAGGAAAACAACACATATTCTTGTTTCGAAAATAATTTCTTATGTGAACTTGTATGATAAAGTGGAAAAAATGTTGAAGGTTGATACAATGCTATACAAAATGGAGATGTCAACTCTTGTCTCTAATGTCTAAGGCTCCAACAGCAAGAAAAATGGCCATCTTCGCTTCATTTGTACAGGCCAAACAGTTGGTAGTGAAATTTAAGGTTATAATATTATCGTGACTTGTAACTTTATTATTTTATACTTATTGGAAGCACAAAATGATTTATTAGATTTTGTAGTCACTGTGCTATTGGAACAAAATTAAAGTCATTTTACGTTGCTGTTTTTTTTTTTTTTTTCACATTACAGACAAACGACTTTAATACCGTTGTAGTTGACGCATATGCCGTTCTAGTATAAAAATGCATTGATTTACATAACGAAATTAAAACCGTTCCTGGTACAGAATGATATGTCGTTCCAGTATGAAAATTACACTGATTCGTATAACAATATTAAAATTGGTCATGAGACACAAAACGTTGTTGATGTTGTTCAGTATAGAAAACACACCGCTTTACTCATTTTCATAAGGATATTGAGTCGTTATAGACCAATAAAATGACATAGATGTCGTTATATCAAAAAACTTGCATAGGGCACACAACATAGGTAACCGTAGCGCATCCCTAAATAATTTAGATGCATACACGCTTACCAAATTTTCTTTGGATTTCGTTTCGATTCCCAAAATTCCGTCCTTCGTTCAACAGGGAAGTTTTTCTCATGCAATTTTCGAAAAATGAAAACAAATTATAAGTGTCAACCTCACGAAATAATATATCGATATCCATATCATTTTAGTACAAATTTGGTGAGATTGAAATCGTTTCAGTTCAAATCAAACTAAAACGACATAGATATCATTTTTTTAATATGTAACAACATTGGCATCATTATGTATCAAACCTACGTAATAATATGACGACATTCATATCGTTTCAGTACAATTTTGACAACATTGATATCATTTTAGTTCAATTCGTAATAATTTTTAGTCAAAACGATATAATTATTGTTTTATATGAAAAGAAACTATATTTATATCAATGTATTTATGATTTAAATTGGAACAATTTCAACTCGTCAAATTTGTATTAAAGCGATATGAATGTTGTTATGTTATTTTGTGGATTTGATACATAACGATATCGTTATCGTTCAATATAATTTGACGACATTGATATCGTTTCAATTTAAATCATAACTAAAACGACATTTAAATCGTGTTAGTTTATATAAAACGATAATTGTATCGTTTATGCTAAAAATGACGATTCGATCGTTCATGATCACTCGACATTCATCGACATATGTAAAATGATCGAAATTGGTCATCGGGTAGGTTTAATCTCACTCAAAAGAAACTACGTGAACATTTGTGTCCCCATTATTGTATTCCATGTTCGAACTATTCCGAGACGAAAAAAATGTATCTTCGTTCGCTCTTTCTAGGCCATTCGAGTGGTATCAACCCAATTGATGACCTCTTTCGATCGTCCTACATATGTTGAAGGTATGCCGAGTGGCTGTGGACGGTCGAATCATTGCTTTTAGCCATAATGATATAATTATCATTTTATATGAAAGGAAACGTTATCTATGTCATTGTAGTTATGATTTAAATTGAAACGATTTTTAAGTCGTCAAATTTGTAATAAAACGACATGGATGTCGTTATGTTATTTCATGGGCTTGATACACAACAATATCATTATCATTTTAGTACAATTTTGACGACATTGATATTGTTTTTGTTTAAATCATAACTAAAACAACGTATATATCGTTTTAGTTTATATAAAACGATAATTATATTGTAATTATGATTTGAACTATAACGATATAAATGTCGTAAATATTGTATTGAAACGACATGGACATCGTTATATTATTTCATGGGTTTGATGCATAACGATATCAATATCGTTACATATTAAAAGAAATGAATTCAATGTCATTTTAGTAGTGATTTGGCGTGCATGTGTGATCCATGCTGGTGTGCGTGCACCTCTGAGTTGTTCACCACCAAAGAGCAACTTGTCTATTGGATGCGTGTTCATAACACCCTAAGTTGCGTCTCAGGAATGATTTCAATGTCATTTTATGACTGAGTGTATTTTTGTACTAGAATGATATCAATATCATTTTGTGTCACATGAACGAAGTCTATATCGTTATGTAAAGCGGTACTTATATTTTAACGCAATGACCTAAATGTCAATTTATTGGTTATGGAACACTATCATTATTCTAAACATGTACGATATTTAAACTTTAAAGTTACAAAGGCCTGAAAATATCCCTAATCATCATAGTTGCAAATGCACTAGCGAGTTGCTACACAACATTCTTAAAATATCAAGTAATCTACACAAAGAAGATGAAGTAGATATACAGCATTCTTAAAACATCAACTACTATAGACAAACATAACAAAGTAACTACAAAACTATATTAAAACATCAATAGCAAAAAAACAATCTAATTATCAAAGTCCCATACCTCAATCTAAGAAGTGATCTAAAGCAGCTCACCTGAAGCTTGTTCTTCATAGCACTCCAAAATACAAAACAATTACAAATATTAAAACAAGTTATGACAATAACACACATAAGAACAAGATGCATATGCCGTATAAACCAAGCTAAGCATACAAATTTTAGAAAAAAGAAATTTTGTACATAATGCAATCACTGTAGTACTTCACAACAAAAAAGTTCTACTAACATTTTGTTAATACAATTACCAGCTTTATAACCAAATGTGAAATCATCATGAAAGACTATGCTTCATTTCACACATACTTGATAGTTTAATGAGATGAATTAAGTCCAATTCCAAGCACAAACTCCTATTTATTTTCTCAAAACTTATAAGACAAAACATCAAATCTGGAAAGAATTAAGCCCTATGTGCCTCATGTCATTTTCAACTCACATAAATATTTGGAGAAAGAGTTAAAAACAATGAGCCTCAAGTCACTCTCAACTCACATACATATTTGGACAATATATCTATTATCTCATCTTCAACATCATCTTTTACTCCAATCTCATCAGATCAAATAAGCATTACATTGCAGAGTAAATATGATATCAATTTTGAGCCTCATTTTTATCACTCTTTGAAAAGTTTTACTGTAATGTGTAAGGTGAGCTCATATGGTGAAGTCGCCATTTTCACCAAAATCGGCAACAATATTTCAAATGGTATTTAGCATTGCATACTTGTGAAGGAAATGCAAGACTTTGCACATCAATTGCTAGAAAATAAAAAATAAATAAATAATCTAATGGCTTTTCTTAAAATAAAACTAAGAAAGTTAGTCAAATTAGAATTAACAAACAACATCATCGAGAAGCAAAAAATAGAGCCCAATTTTGGAAAAAGCCACAAATGACTTTCACAGATTATACTTGAGGGGCGACCAATTTTTAAGGCAAGGAGAAAGTCACAAACAACATTATCAAAAATTCGAGAAAGATGTTGATAGAAAATTGTTGTTGCATAAGGAAAATTACCATTATAAAGCAAAAACTTTGAAAAATAAATTCTAAGGAGCTAGAAGCTCATAAGCGTTTGAGATTAAATCATTCACACACAATCAAATTGAATCGAAAACAAATAGAGCCCAATAGAATTAAAGCATGTTTCTAAATAAACCTCTGATATTACCTCCAAAATTTGGTGATAAAGAAAATGACTTATCCTTGTAGAAATGACTGATAATGGTGCCAAGAGGGATTAACACATCTCCCTTTTTCGATCATAGGCAAAGGTTACAAGCCCTTCTTCGACCCATTTATTGTTTCGATCTACCATTGCTACCCAGTAAGTCAATGCACACTCAAATATTTAAAAATCCAACATACAACTCAAAAATCAGAGGACAAAATTGGTTTCTCCTTGACAGAGAGAGGGCAATGAGTGCATTGTGCCAGAATAGTTCTTATTATGCCTTTTTTTATTATTATTTTACAATAATTCTAGTAATTGGCAAAGAAATTCTTTACTGGGACACACTCATTATTTCACATTGTTTGATCCTTCGCTTTTGATTTGAATTTATACCACCAAACTAAACAAAAGAAATCCTAATTTACTCATAAATGAAATGTTCCATTTACAAACATAAAAAAACTACTGAAAATCTAGGATGAGCAAGTTCAACACTATTAAGAATGATTACCTCCACTTCCTCTGCTGATTTAATAAAATTTGAAACCAATTCCTTAGCTTTTCGAAGCTTTTCTTCTGGATAATTTTTCAGTCGCAATCCAATTTCACGATACTAGTCAACCTTTCTTTCCTCTTCTTCGTCCACTTCTTAGTTCTTTCTGCTTCTTGTAGGCTTCCTTCGTCTTTTCCTCATGCTTAGCTTAACATTCCTACCTGACATAAAGGAAGAAGATATGTTTGATTTGAGAATGAAGATGTAATCAAAGCCCCTTTTCAATTTTCTATTTGGAGATAAATGATTTTGACGTGAATAAATCCTCAATTCCTTCTTCAATTTGATTTTTTAAAAGGGAGGATAAAATGGTCTTATTACACTTTTAAATAATTAAATTTCATTTTATTTTTGAGAACTTGGTCAAATGCCTATTTGACAAAAAGAGATTGAAGAGTGGCCATTTGAACTCATTCCCCTCAAATCATGCCCCCGCCTCAACTCTTGAAATTCCTTGACGAGGCGAATGGAAGGTTCATCCGTGGTCCTGTCCTATTGCCATCTTGCCGTCTCTATTGAAAAGTATCTTATGGGGAAGTCCAAAAAAGTTGAAAATTTAGGGACATCAAGAAAAAATGAAAAGGAAACCTGTATAAATTTTCGAGAAAGACTGTGCTCAAATTGACATGAATACAAAATACTTGTCCAAGAAATGTAAATAGAAAAAAGGCAAAAAGTGAAAAAAGGAGGACCAAAAGAAGATCAGTTGGCTATCACCCACAGTTCATGAAAATCCAATCGAATCAAATGGCAGAACCCCACAGTGTGTTCTAAGCCCAAAACACAAAATCCCAAGTGAACTTCTCGAAATACCAAATAGCAACTGACATGGGTCCAGCTCCATCTGACCCGCAAAACCCTCAAAACTCCATTCCATTAATTATACCTCCGCCCTCAGACATTCTTGCGCCACCCTCTTGCACTTTCTGTTATTTCAACAAAACTTACACTTCAACTCTCGTCAATCCCATCACCAAATTGTATTAAGCTTCGCTAGTATTCTGATATTGGACTTTTTCATGTAATCAGACGCTGCTAACCAATTATCGGCTTCAAATTTCTGGTGTGGAGATGCTGGATCTTTCTATGCGGACTCACTTTTGTTCTATAATCTGCTCGCGCAAACGGAAAAAATAACCCTTTACGTATACGCATCCCCACATAACTACGTGTGTTCTTATTATTATTTTTTTAACAATTGAAGCTCGACCCATTGTATAATCCAAAGATTAGGACAGGGATTTGTGTAGTTTCGTATACTGTAACATCAGTGACTTTATTTTCTACTTCTTTTTATATTATGTTTGGCCTTGTTTTGGTCTTTAGGAGCTAAAGATATTTGTTAGTTTAGAAAAAAACCGATATTTCTAAGTTAGTGAGTCTATTTTGGAAGAAAAATTAAAAGTGGCGAAAATGAGCTTGAGTGCTGCTGAGGATGATTCAGAATCGGAAATCCATCTTCCGGCGGATATTGATTGGGAGATGCTTGATAAGTCCAAGTTTTTCTTCCTTGGAGCGGCGCTATTTTCGGGTGTTTCAGGCACACTTTACCCTATTGTGGTGTTGAAAACACGACAGCAGGTGATGTTAAATGGGGTTTCTTGCCTAAAAATGGCAAGCTCAATTTTCAGGAGTGAAGGATTTAGAGGATTCTACAGGGGTTTTGGGACTTCTCTTATGGGAACAATCCCAGCTCGTGCTCTGTACATGGGAGCACTCGAAGTAACCAAGAGTAATGTAGGCAATCTTACTACGGGTCACCTAGGATTGTCCGAAGCCTCGGCATCAGCTGTTGCTAATGCTGCTGCAGGGCTAAGTGCAGCCATGGCTGCACAATTGGTTTGGACACCTATTGATGTTGTGAGCCAGAGACTGATGGTCCAAGGAGGTGGTTGTAATTCAACGGCAAGTGCTGTTGGCTTACAAAAATACAATGGTGGGATTGATGCTTTTAGAAAGATCATATACGCCGATGGAGTGAGAGGATTGTATAGGGGATTTGGAATATCAATATTGACTTATGCGCCATCTAATGCTGTGTGGTGGGCATCATACTCTGTCGCGCATAGAGTGATTTGGGGCTGTGTTGGTTGTTATTTCTGTAAAAAGGACGCAAATGGCAATGGTGGTTATAGGCCAGACGGAAAGGCGCTGGTGGTGGTTCAGGGACTCAGCGCTTCAATGGCTAGTGGTGTATCGGCTTTGGTAACAATGCCTCTCGATACAATTAAGACGAGGTTGCAGGTTTTGGATGGGGAAGATAGTGCACGTGCTAAGCCACCAACAATTTTACAGATTGGGAGGAACTTGTTGAAGGAAGGTGGATTGGGTGCCTGTTACAGAGGATTAGGTCCTAGATGGGCTTCAATGGCAATGTCTGCAACGACGATGATCACTACTTATGAGTTTCTCAAACGATTATCGACTAAGAATCAATAACCTTTTGCTTCATGAGTTCTATTAACATTGAGCAAAGGAAGAGTGGAGCAGGTAGAGCAAACATTGTGTATTTCCATACCTTGTACGAGTAGCTTATCTATACTTGTCCGTGTTGGCATGCTTTTAATTGTAAACCTTTGTAAATTTGTATAAATGTAGGAATGCTTGTTAACTTTTGGCCTCTGGATAAATCCATTGTTACCCTTATATATGTAGATTATTTGTTCTTTCAACAATGCAATCTTATATGCAGTCCCAAATGGCATAACAGAATTGCCGATAATGAAAGATCTCATTTAATGTGTAGCTGGGATATTAAATCAGCCATTGTAAGAAATCTGTGCTTGTTTAGTCTGACTGTCGTTTTAAATTCTGATGCCAGCTATCCCAGCCTTGAATTTGTAGATACAAATCATACAACCTATTGTTGGCATTTTATGAGAATCTTCAGAAAAATCAGATCTGGGTGGCTACATGCAGAAAGGAATACAATTTCCACGGTTTTGTCTTATGTAATCTGCATCTGGGTACTAAGGTAGGGTGTGGATCGATCACTACTAGTCGACCACAATGGATTTTTCACTAATGTAATAGAAGAGGGGCAGGCCAGTTGCCTCGGGTTTCTCTCCAGAAACCCATCCTCAGTTCAGATTACCGGATGCAACTTGTCTACACGAAAATGGTCAATCATACATTATCGAATTTGTTCCAGGGCCTTGTACATACAGCTCATCAAAACTATGGGAGCTGGCCATGCACTGGCCTTAATTCAGTTGAAGAGAATATTTTCAGTGTTTGTAGAGAGGTCATTGACAGACCTTCCGCGTACACCTGCATGTCCCTAATGCATTTGAGGAGTCAAAAACCTTCGAGTAAATAACTCTTTCAACCCATCTAGAAAAGTAGACGAGATTTTTGAAAAGCTCCTTTTTATTAATTTATGTTATCTCATGGATCCGACAGAAATTTAGTCGGAAAATATCATTACAGAATTGGTAAGTGGCCTAACAATTCGAATGCAAATTAGTGGCTTAAGAAGTTGACAGTTTACTTTCCAGAAGGTAAAGAAACTGATCTTTTTAGGCAAGTGAATATCAAACCTGTGAGTAGCTCAAAACTATCCAAAATTGGTTTAACTAAGCCTTTATGTCCTTAAGTCCGTGCATGCTGTTCTCCCACACATTGTCGATGCGTAAGAACATCACTTTTTATCAGCCAATGGGGAGGAATAATACTATTCATCGGCAGCAGTGCTGATGATCAGCATTTAATGTTGCAGTGGCATCACTGCCACATTTTTCGATGAATTAAAACATCTCCCAATTTTATAGGAGAGTGCAATTATCCCACGCTATGTTTATAAGTAGTGCTTACAAATAGTATAACTCAACGGGAAGCGATGTGCTCAAAGTGTAAAAAATGTACTGGGGGTTAGCAAGTTTGGAACAGCCACAAGTCTCTTATATAATGTCCAATGAGCAAACAAAGAGGTACAATAACTCATCCTCAATTTACATATAAGCATATATGTCCTGCCCCTATTTCTAGTTTAATCATCAGACAGCCTTCAAGATATTCCTTGTTGCCTTTTTTGCTGCCACCGAAGATGAGAGCGAACACTAGAGGAGTTCGAGAACTAACCTCGAGCTAGATATTTCATATTTGCAAGGCTCAATTTTTAGCAATATCAGAATCCTTTTCATGTGAGAGAGAGAGAGAGAGAGAGAGAGAGAGAGAGAGAGAGGGAGAGAGGTGGGGTTGGAATAGGACATGATGGACATTTAGAAATTAGATGGGAATGATTTTTCCCATAAAACACAATAGAATGAATAGGATAGATAAGGCAGTAATAGAATACTTGGAATTTCAGTACCTACCAAAATCATGGAAACAGAACAAGATCATTTATATTCCAAATTGAATCGGAAAGCATAGTCCAATAATTTCACACGGATAACTAGTTCAAATTTTCTGTTTATTGCAAACTCTATGGATGAGCTGCCGAAATAACAAAGCCAAAGATGAAGTCCCTGTTATTCAAATTCGAAGATATGAGTCCTACAAAAGCAGTAAATATAGCCAAGGATGAACTGCCGATTTTCCATCAGAGTGCAAACTCAAGTTGCAGTGCTGATTGGTTCACATTTATCAATAAATAACTGAAGCCTGTCATTGGGTGGTCGGAAAACATTGTGCTTGTTGAGGATGCTCGAGACATCAGAGTTAGCAGGTGAGGCACCCCAACTTCTGCCTTCTGAGTTCTGAATATCAGCTTCTGATATGTCTTCTCTGAACTGTTGTTCAGAGAGGTTTTTATGAAAAGTTTGGGGTGAAGGCCTCAATTTTTGTGTATTCTTTGTGTTTAAAAAGCGCCCTCTGGAACTCCTAGCCCTCTTTAATGCATGAAGATGTCGAGACTCGTGAAGATATGGCTACAACAGGGAAAGACAAATCAATTAATAGCACAGAAATAAAATGAAGATCAAAAGTTACAATTACCTTTCTTGATTTGGCTAGCTTATTCTGAGCCTCAAGCTTGGCTCGGATTTGTCGACGTCTAAGGATGGCATGGTGTTGTTTTGCATTGACATAAATGGGCATGCCATCTGTACAATCAAGAGGAAGAGCAACTCTTGCAGATTTGATCCCCTCCATGTGAGGATATAGCTGATAAAATTCCAAATACTTCCAATTAAACTTCATGGTGAGATGTGCAATATGTCTCATAAGAGAAATAACTTTTTAGACAGACAGTACTTACGACAGCATTTGGGCCATAAGCAACCACGAGCTGGCCGAAGTAAGATTCAGACAAAGGAAAGGATATGTGAGCCTGCAAGAAAATAGTGTTGGATGAAACTTTCAAAGCTCAGAATCAGCTTTCTTTCTCATGAAAGGTAGAATGTTCAATACGAATGGTGACAGGTCAGAAGCTAACCATTGACTGATTTTGATCCGATTGAACTTGATGAGCGATGTGATCAGCATTTCCATACAGACGAGATGGATTGATGAAACCCTCCCCTTTCATCTTGTGAGGTTCATGGCAATCTAGGTGCAAGAAAATGCAAGATAACATAGGGTAAGCCATAGACAATCATACATCAGTACCGTGCAAAGCTCAATATTCCAACTTGTTTTAAGATAGAGATTTTCCATGTTCTAGCATGATACGAGTATTTTTGAGTTGGTGGAGCCAGTTCATGGTAATTGAAAACAACACAAGACATGGGGAGTGGCGTGCCATATCAAGAACATACATATATCAAAGGAAGATGTTAGATTAATGGCATAACTTTTGAGGCCTCTAACCTTTACTACAAACACAAAGAAGCATGTTATAACAGCAAATCTCATTCGTGGAAACAAAAAACTGTGGAAAAAATGAAGGATAACACTAATTTTCCTCCATAACATGGGGATGGATATGGATGTATCAGCATTCTTTGCAGTTTGAAGGACCCACACAGGACGAAGGTCGTGCAAGGCACAATAGTTTCCATTTTGTAAACCCATAAAATCAAAATAAGGGGGTTGTAATGAATAATGAATTCACTTTTTTCCTTCTCTTCGTAGATAAACTGTAAACTGGGATACAGCATCAATTTTATCACAAGCATTACCTGCCTGACATGCAATATTTTGCATGTAAGACTTGGCTCTTTCCACCGCAGAAGCTTCATAATGAGATTGACCAATAGAAAGAGTTGAAAAAGAATCCTGTTTATGGAACTGAGACTCAGACTTCTTCACATCGAAATAATATTCATCTGCAGATTTCATCTCCTTGGAAAGCATATACTGTTGCTGTCTGGTGGAGCGACTGCCAAAAGAAGTCACCAGTGAATCAGCGGTTGTTTGATCTCGGTTTTTAATGGATAAGTTTATCATCTTATCAACAAATTGGAGAGTTTTTCCTGATTAGAAAATTGCCCGACTGAACAGTAACACATAAAAATCAAATTAAAGTGAAACATAACAAATTTACTATAACAATTGAAGATCACAAATAGTCTATCGAATAACTATAAAATTCACTGCACTCATTAAGGCACGCAGAAAGAGGCAAAAAGACAAAATAGGAAACAGTGGAAATCCTAACTCTAGGAATCTTTGCAAATCATTGTTTGGAAAAACAATGCCATTCAACAAGCACGGCAACTCCATAGTTTCCTGTATAACAAACGAAGCAATTAATTAAGGTAAAATTTCGTCCAGTTAACTGTATGCCCATTTCTCTCCATATTCGATGATCACTAGGCATTACGGCTACTGCCATATTATAACCTGAGGCGAAAGCCCGAAGGCTAAACGGTGGCCTGACATCTCACCCTAGCTTATTGAAACTTATCCATCTCAATCAGGTATATACTCTTACTTTAGTTATTCATATTCCTAAATCTCTTCCTCCACGTTTGTTACACACCATTGGAATGATGGGCAATGAACAAAATTTGGCTTATTTCTAATTTAATAGGGTACAGGACTACCCAATCCTTCCTACCTAACATGTCATTAATGTAACCAGCAGAGATATTGCAATCAAAATTGGAACATACAATACTTGTACTGCTGTAACCTGATCAAAATCGAACTTTGGCAGATTGATCAGAAGCAACCAAAAAAAAAAAAAAAAAAGTGAATCAAAACCGCTAAAGCCATAATTCCCCAATAAGAAGACTTGAAAGTTTGGGGAAAAACACGCACGCACACACACAGAGAGAGAGAGAGAGAGAGAGAGAGAGAGAGAGAGAGAGAGACCCGTAGAGGAGGAATGGTGCTGCTAAGAGAGAGGGGCATCTCCTTTGTTCTTGAACAAAAGCCATGCCTCTAATCCTTTAACTTAATGACATAATAGTAAAGATAATGAACCGTCAACACCACCCAATATACTTTATATTTCCATCTCCATCTCCACCACCACCACCACCACCAACTTCTTTTGTTCTCTTTTAGGTTTATATTGAATAAAGAAATATTGTTTTGGATAAATTTCCAGATCCCACTAATAATTAGGATTAGGAGAAGTTGAAAGACTTAACAACCCTCTTGAACTGAACCCACAAAAGATTAAGAAGAATAATTCAAGATTATCAAGTATTATTGCCTTGTGATGTCCCTTCTCTATCTTCTTATTTTTAACTGTAAAAAACAGTTGACAGAAAGGGTTGCACTAAGCCACCTCTCCCTTAACAAAAGACTTTATTCTGTGTACAATATGAAATGGACAAAAAATTAAGAAATGAGAAACAAGAATCCAAATTAGTTGTTTTTAATAGGCTATAATCTGTCAGCTTTAAAAAATTACTGAAATTGACATCTTCTATAAAAGGTCTGGTAAAGAAGACTTATCCACTGCCCTTTAAACTTTATTTTGCCTTTTTCTTTTCAAAACTCATAGGATTAAACAAGTATGAATTAGCTAAACACTTAGTTTCAGCTATAAAAGAACTTAAAGAAAGTAAACCTCATCGATTTTTAAAGCATTTGTAAAGCAAAACTATTTCCATTATTACGTCACATCACTTTCATTTGTATTATAACACAAGATTCTCTTTTACAACATCATCATTATTCAATAACTATTGAAAATGAATTAAATTAAACAAAGTTGATAATTGTTTAACTTGATCTTATCAAGTAGATAGAAAAAAATCTTGTTCCTATCATCTTTAATTATTCTCCATCTCTGCTGGATCAAACATGGTAAATGATAAATTTAATTAGAAGGTCATTGGTGGCCTTAAATAGACATTATTGAAGCATTTTTAATCAGCAAATGCTCTACTGATTGCGCTAAAGACGATAAAATTATGGTTTAGATGTCACGCCATTGAAGTTTAACGGAGTAATTAACATCATCATCAAACTGTTCTGTTAGCTTCAAGGCATCATTTGACGTTAATATCAGATATTAATGCCTTAAAAAAAAAAAAAAATTTCTGAAGCTTAATTAAGGGTTTATCTCCAGTTATAATGCTCATGCCATTTCACATTGGTTCATGCAACATGGGCCAATAGCCACTTGAATGTAGAAATTGAAATTTTAATCAAACTAGTCTCCCAAAATTAATCTGATGGAGTATGTGGTGACATATTACATAAGTGGACGTCGTTAATTACATATTCCGTACATTGTGTTATACAAACAATTTCAAGAAAATAATTTAAAATCATTTTTGATGTCATATGCAACATTGTTTAACAATGTTTACCAGATTGACTGGCTAGTTCAACCAGAGAACCAAGAAACAGTTCCAAGAACCCTTCCGATCATAGGCTAAAAATAAAAAAATTAAAACATATTAGAATAACTTGAGAATTGGCTGGATTAACTGAAAATCCACTGGTTGACACCAAATTTTTTAAAATTTATTCATTATTGTGATTAAAGGATACATGTACATTTTTTGTATAAATGGATGGTGACGAGACTCATAACTAGATGTTTACCTGTAAATCACGTTAACTCTCTCATGTAGAAGCTTGTTGTTTAATATTAAGGCATTTGATAATAATATCAGTTTGGAGGCCGGAGAATTGCAGCACCAGTTGCCAGCGGAGTGCCAATATTACCGTGATTGGGGCAGGACATGATGTGTAATTGGATGCTGTCCATTCTTTCCATTGCTGCAATGAGTGTTTCCTTAATATCAGCATTATCACAACAGTGAATTAAACCTTCTGAGTCGACTGTTGAAGGTATCAGAATCTTTCCCCGTAATCTTGACATCACAACCAGGTTTCCCGTTCTACTGGCTTGCTCAAGTAACTGGCCGAGCCCAGCACGCTCAGCAGCTGTCCCCTTGCTCACTGAGTAAATGCAGATGAAACCCTGAAGCAAGAAATTAACCAATTCATGGAACAAGTTTTGCTTTTGTATTGTATCAGATAATTAAATGGTCCATCAAGGACCTAGTTGCTTTATATTTTTCGAGTAGTAGGGGTTAAGTTTATTGGAAACAAGAATTAGTTTGTTGTTTTTGTGGATGGTATAGGACGGTTGGGACCTAATTATACTGTACACCTATCCTCTTTGACTGCAAATCAATTGTAGCCGCAATTTTTCCAGGGATATATTCTAGGCATTATGTACATGTATCATTAAATCGCCCAGATAAAGGTACTGTGAAATTACCTCGTCGGTTTGTCTGATATCCATACCATATCTGGTTTCCCCTGATTGAGGAAACAGTTCTAGTGTTTCCTCTGCAACACCTGGAAGAAACCAAAGTCTTATACCTTGTACAATGTTTACAGCAGTATTTGAGTTTTGTTGTTTACCCCAAGTTAGCTCTTTGCTTGTCACATTAATTCTCGTCTTCAAAAGGAAAAAGAATTCTCAGAAAATTTTAAAAATTTCTGATCATTTAAGCTAAAGAAAAATGAAAGAGAATCAATGTATATAAGAATGATACCGAGGTGATAATTTGTTCTGATTGAATGTTGACAAATACGAGAGGAATTCCTGAAGTAACTGCTGCAGAAAACCAGGCCATGGATCGGACAGTGGGGTATTCAATTCCACGCTCGTTTGCCAGAGGCATGAAAAGAACAGAACTAACAACTGTACATAAGTTATCTGGGAGATTGGTGCCCACCTTCTTCTTCCAATCATATTTCATTGCCTTCTGGTGAAATCCCTTGAAGTCTAGATTCACTACTTTTCTGCTCATTTCTGAGAGACCAAAATATAAGTACTAGTCACTCACATTTCTACTCAAGTTTCTGTTTCTTTAGGCCTATTGCAATACATAGACCATACACCATAGTATGCTTAGACCAAAATTTGCAGTATCAAATACACTGGCGGCAATGTGAGCGAGTTCAGCTTGGCTGAGAAGCAAAACTATATATTCTAATATATATATAATAATTCTCAATAGTCTTTCCATCGAAGTAGTGGCCAAGCTTCCACATCAATTGTGTTAAGAGATAAATCTCACATCAAATAAAGATAAAAACATATACGAACATAAAAGGGATTTGACTACTACTCTTAACAAAGATTGATCTTTTAAGATGGAACTCCAAGTCTTAATATGGTGTTAAGGTCATTAAGCTCCAATGAGCAATTATATTCGATTAAAATTAAAAAAAAAAAAAGAGCATAGACACGGATTTCAAAATTAATTTGCTGAAACGAGTCAATGAGCAATTCGATTCGATTAAAATTCAAAAATAATGAGCGCGCACACGAATTTCAAGATTCATTTGCTCAAACGAGTCATCATCTTACGATGATACGTTAAGGGATAAATCTCATATTAAATAAAGATAAAAACATAGATCAACGTATAAGGTATTATGCTACTCCTCTTAATAAAATTCAGATGGAGCTCCAAATCTTAATAAGGTAGAACAATAGCGCGGCGCAAGGCCGACCCTGTCCTTGGTGGACAACGAAGACTTTCTTGAAAGACCCAACTTTGTTCTAGTAGGTCTAGCACTAAAGAGCTCATCAGTAGCGATGGATGCATGAGGTCAAATGGGCTGGGTTTGGATGCAGTGTTGGGTCGGGATTAGTTTGGGTTTGGATAAATGCTAAGTCGCTAACTGGTCTTTATGTCGGAGTAGTGGCCAAGCTTCCGCATCAGTTGTGTTAAAGGATAAATTTCACATCGAACAAAGATGAAAACATTGCTCCTCTTAACAAAGATTAATCTTTTAAATAGAACTTCAAATCTTAATATGGTATTAAGACCATTAAATTCCAACTAGCAATTCGATTAGATTAAGATTCAAAAATAATACCCAACTTTGTTCAAGCAGTTAGCACCAAAGAGCTCATCAGTAGCGATGGATGCGTGAGGTCACATGGGGGGTTTGGATGCAGTGTTGGGTTGGGTTGGAGTTAGTTTGGGTTTGGATAAATGCTAAGTCGCTAACTGGTCTTTCCGTTGGAGTAGTGGCCAAGCTTCCGTGTCAGTTGTGTTAAATGATAAATTCCACATTGAACAAAGATGAAAACATTACTCCTCTTAACAAAGATTAATCTTTTAAATGAAACTCCAAGTCTTAATATGGTATTAAGGCCATTAAACTTTAACGAACAATTCGATTTGATTAAAATTCAAAAATAATACCCAACTTTGTTCTAGCAAGTTTAGCACCAAAGAGCTCATCAGTAGCGATGGATGCGTGAGGTCACATGGACTGGGTTTGGATGTAGTGTTGGGTTGGGGTTAGTTTGGGTTTGGTTCAATGCCAAGCTGGGTTCGGTTCGTTTTGGGTTTTTCAATATTGGTCTGGGCATGAGTTTGAGTTTGAGTTTGGGTTTGGATTAATTGGGCTAGGTAAAAAATTGGGTTTAGTTAACTAATTGGTTGGGTATTATTTTAGATTTGGATCACTGTTACGCATAGCTTTCGTAGCTTTAGTTTAGGTTTGGGTTAACTTGTTCTAGGCTTTATATTGAGCTTGTGTTCGCTCTTAGTTTGGGCTTCCGTTTTGGTTCGGATTCTTAAATCTTGTCAGTTTCACCCTGAAACTATTCAGTAGCGTCAATATCATCCTCTCACTATGTATAAGAGTGAATTTCATCCCTCCACAATTATGTAGCGTCACTTACGTCTTCTACAATTAAGTATCACAAAATACATCCTTGAACTATTAAGTAGCATCAATTCGTCCTTCAACCACTCAAAAGAATGCATTTAGGAATCCATTTTGTCCCTCTACTATTTTGAAATGCCACTTTGGTCCTTCAACAATTCATTCTCATCAATTCTGTCCTTCAACTATTCATATACATAAAAAAACCCTCCATAATCAAAAACGTTAATTTCATCCTTACATTTTACATATGCATCAATGTAGTCCCTATACTATCTATTTGCAATAATTTCGTCTTGCTGATATTCACGTGCATCAAATTTGCCCCTCCACTATTCAAAGTGTGCATGTTCATCCTTTAACTATCATTATATACTTCAATTTCGAGTTCACCTATTCAGAAGTGTTTAGTTTGTCCTTCAAATATTCATGTGCTTCAATTTCTTTCCTCTGCTACAAAAAGGATTTTTTTCGTCGTCCAGTTACTTAATAACATCAATTTCTTCCTTCAACTATTTATATACATCAAATTCTTACCTCCAGTACTCGGAAGCTTCACTTTCATCCTGCATCTACTCATTAACATCAATTTCGTCCCTGGCCTATTCTGAAGTGTCAATTGCATCCTTCGTCTATTCACAGTCATCAATTTCGTCCTTCCTCTATTCAACAATATAATTCTTGTCCTTCAACTAATCATATGCATCAACATCATCCTTTCATTATCCATATATACATTAATTTCTTCCCTCTATTAAACATTTGCATCAACTTCAACTATTCATATACACCGGTTGAGTCCTTCCATTATTCATTTGCAACAATTTCGTCCTTCCACTAGCTAGAAATATCACTTTTGTCCTTTGACTATTTTGAAGAGTTAATTCTGTCCTTGCAACTCCTTATGTGATTAAATTTCATCCCTCAACTTCGCAGAACTGTTACTTCCATCCTTCAACTGTTATGTAGCACTACTATTGTCCTTCTATTGTTCTTATGCATCAAATTCCTCCCTCAACTTTATAGAAGCTTCACTTTCATCCTTCATCTATTCATTAACATCAATTCCATCTTTCAACTATTCATACGCACCAAATTCATCATTCCACTATTAATTTGCAACATTTTAGTCCTTATGTATTCACACGCATCAATTTAATCCCTCCTTTATCCATTTGCATTAGTTTTGTCGTTCGACTATTAAATAGCATTATTTTGTCCATAAACTATTTGGAAGCGTTATTTTGTTCTTCAATTATTCATATACATCAATTTCATCCCTGCTCTATTACAAAGAGTTAATTTTGTCCTTCAACTATTAAGGATAGTCATTTTCATCCTTCGTTTAATCAATATCAATATTTCCGTCCCTCAACTATTAATTTGCTTCACCTTCATCCTTTAACTATTCACATACATCAATTTAGTCTCTCCTCTATTCATTTGCATTAGTTTCGTCCTTCAACTATTGATTTGCATCAATTTCATCCCTCTACCATACAGAAGTGCACTTTCGTCATTCAACTCTTAAAGAGCATTTATTTCATCCTTTATTTTATAACGTTATTTTCGTCTCTCCACTATTCACAAATATTACTTTCATCCTTCAACTATTCAATAGCACCAAATTCATCCCTCCACTATTTAGAAGCATTAGTTTCCTTCCTCTACTTTTCAAATACTTCACTTTCATCCTTCATCTATTCATTAACATCAATTCCATCCGTCCCTCCACTATTTTGAAACATTAGTTTCGTCCTTCATCTTTTCCTTAGCATCAATATACTATATATAAACATCACTTTCGTCCATCAACTACTTATTAGCATCCATTTCAATTCTCTAGTATCCATTCGCATAAATTTCGTCCCTCCATCAGTAGCAACAATTTAGTCCTTCAAGTATTCTAAAGAATTAGTTTCATCCTTCATATATTCAACAGCATTAATTTCAACTTCCAACTAATCATATGCATCAATTTTGCCCCTCGACTATTCATAATTTAAATTTCATCCCTCAACTATTTAGTAGCATCAATTTAGTCCTTCCACTATTCTAAAGCATTAGTTTCATCCTTCATCTATTCAATAACATTTTCATCCTTCATCAATTTCGCTCCTAAACTATTCATGCATTTAAACTTCATCCCTCAACCATTCAACATGCATCAATTTCATCCTTCAGCAATACAAAAGCATCGATTTATTCGTAAGTATTAATATCCCTTACTTATTGCCCACATTTAATTGCACTTAAAGTTCTCAATCTTTTTCATTAGTACAATATATTCCCAACTTTTTTCATTGCATTCTTATATTTAACCTTCTATTAATTATCACATGTCGTCTTTAATAATAATTGAAGGATTCAAATTCGACATAGCAAGTGTAAAAATGTGAAAATTGTTGCACTGAGATTTTTGTTGGGATAGATTGAGGAAAATTACGAAATCTAGTTCACATTTGGAAAAGCATAATGAGTAAAATCATACCAATATCAAATATATCACAACGCAGACTCAACAATAAGTTAGCTTAAGGTTGAAAACATCGATGCTACCTATCAACATGCTAAACAGCTAAACAAATAAATTAGGCAGTTTGTGAAGCATTATATCTCTCCTCGTGATATCATACATTATAAAGACAGATAAATTTGAAATTTATTGGATAATTGTTATAGGTGTCAATTGGAAAAGTCTTTCACTTAGTGCAATGACTAGTTGCGCCTTTTAAAAGGAAAATGATGCATATCAATGAGTCATGTTGCTTCGGATTGAGTGTGACTATTCAAAAAGGTATAAAATAAAAAGTAATAATCTTTTGATATAGTACAATCTAGACCACTAGATATGAAAATATGTGATCTAATGATCCACATTTATTTACGTCAAAAAATGCATCCATTTTTTGAAAGCACTTGAAAATCTATGAATAGTGATCCCTTTATTCCAAAAGTAAGTATTAGCAATTAATCGATTTTACAAAGATCCAACCTAGCCGATAACTATTTTCGTCGTTCATGTTAATCTTATTGCGTATAATTGATCTTTAAGCTTCACTAGGAATCCCTGAGTTCCTAAACTGGTGGCTTGAAACTTCAAAGATCATAACTCTTATGACTAAATGAGACCCTTACCTTGTAGTTCAAAGCATTGCTCAAAAGTCAAGTCTGCTAAAACTGCAATATGTCTTTCATCCGAGGCTGCTCTGACTGTAAACTTCCTCTGCAGCTTTGAGCACCTATCAGCCACAACACATACCCGGAGCTTAACGGTGCTGTCTCCCCTCCTTACCTTCAACCAGATAAAATCAGTCTCTCTGCTTATCTTCCCGAGTTGTGAGCTAAGTTCTGACCTCAACTTGGCTGACATGAACGAGTCATCAGCAGCAGCATCTTCTGCAACGCCTTCGATTATGTCTCCAGGCAACGGCATATTCTCATCCCATTCTTCATGTGCGTCTTGCTTTACTTGTTTTACACACACCACTGTCTGAGCTTTGCCCCTCATCGCATAGTAGAATTTCTTGATACTATTCAACTGATGATTTATATCATAGTATTTTGGACATTCCAAGAAATCAGATTTTTAGTTCTCAACGAATTGATAAACAGCTAATATTAGTCCTTCATCAGTATTTTTGTGTGATCTGTCTTTTGATATTTACTATGTCATCTTCTTAGTAAAATTGCCGGTTTCCCATGTAACATCCGCACTGCTAAATGATAAATATTCTTATGTTTATGTCATCTCCTTTAAACTGATATACATAAATCTGTAATTCATACAATGATACAAAACCAATCTCTCCACGTTATAAAATTGCGTGAAGAAGATACCCAAAAACTAAATAAAATAGGGAAAAAAATAAAAAATTCTACTCTTGTCAATGTTGTCTATATTCAAGACTCAAAAGAGAAAGGGAAAAATGTGGAGAGACTTTGGGGTGAAACCAGAACCGCAATTTAGATCATTAAATTGAGTCATTTGTGATGTGTGCTAACCCGATACTTGCAAGTGTTTGTTCAAGCGTCTGTATCTCGGCCAGAGCACGTGCCTTCTCGTCAGCATCATTTGAATTTAAACTCTTACTCCTCTCAGCTATTTGCCTCTGAATGCTTTTTATCTGCAATTTTTGTGCAAAACAAGTAGAGCTTCTGGTATAAACTTGACTATAGGGAAAGTAGAAAGAAATGAGAGTAAGAAACAAATGTCAAACAAGAAATAAAAGAAACGAAAAGGAAAAAAAATCGTAAATCACATAGACATAAAAGTGGTTAACCCTCAGTAATGAGAGCTACATCCCCAATGAAGCAATGGCAATCTCACGCCTCTCAAACCGTGTCTCAAAGAAAACAATCCCCTAGAAAATCTTTATATATCAAAGGAATGGAATATTAGGGCGACTTTTGCTAACCTGGAATCCTTAATATGATTAGGCTTCACACAGTCCGACACACACACACACAGATAGAGATAGATAGAGAGAGAGAGAGAACCTTCCTATGAGGCCACCTACTCACGCCTCCCTTACGGCATATCTTCTTCATTGCAGTTGGACATATATTTATTTCCTTAGATGCAGCTGTAATCGGAAGATGGAAATATCCCGTCAAATCTTTCGCTCTCATCTTTCCTGTTCTTTCCCTCTGCTCATCACAATCCAGGTAAAAAATAATTAAAATGATTAACATGTTAAAAGATTAAAATTCATGATTTGAAATCCTAATACTAACCTGTGCTGCAATGTGGCTCTTGCTTCGTCTCGCTCCAATCCTTTCACCCTCCTGCTGGTTCGCCCTGTGTTGTTGCTTTGTTTGGTTATTCCCTGCTCAGAAAACAATAATTCTATGTTATGCTAAATAGAACTTCTAGAAATAATGAAAAAGACGACTTTTTCATCTGCAATGTAACTTTCAACAGCAATCCACTTTCCAATAGGCAGGATTAAGTATAGATGACTATCAACTGAACCTGTTCGAGTTTGCTGACAAAAAATATCATCGTCTAGATTTCCATTGTCACCAAGTCCAGTGCATAAGGCATCGTAGAAGTTTGAGAGTGGATCTTGCAGCATAATGTAACCTTGTTTTTTACAATCATCACAATACTGAACTAGGAATTGCTTTACACTGCTTACGCTTTCATTGCAGAAACTGAAATTCAATAGAGAAAAGAAACGCAAATTATTATCTGAAAATTATACTAAACTATAATAGCATGTTTCCTGGATAGCTTTGGCGAAGAAAAAGAAACTAAAAACCACATTTTCTGTATTTGTAGCCAACTCCAATGCACCAAACATGGCATAATGTTCTTTCTGAGGATCAAGGGAGTCAGGGTTCATGTGTTACACTATATATAAACAGGAAGGGCTGAAAATTTCTCTTACTCACTCAAACATATGGTACTCGTGGTTTAGAGGAGAGAATTCACTATTATATCTATCAAGCACTGCGTGACTGATTATCCCCAGTCTTCCATGAATCTCAAGCTTGTTCACAAGTGTACCTGCCAAACAAAATATGTGGAAAAATAAGTAAATATAGACTTGACATTGAGAAAAAGAAAAAAAAAATATGGCAAAACATTTGAACAGAAAATTTCAAAGAAGAAAACATATGTGATATTTCCTAACATGTATGCCATTGCGCATTTTTAATAAGTGGTACTCTAGTCGGTGGCGGAGCCACGAATCAGAATCAATGGGGCCTCCTTTAACTACGAAAAAAATCTCAAGCACAAAATCTAATAATAGTAAAAATAAATAGTAATAGTTTTTTTCCTCAAATATCAGTGGGTCCAGTGAACCTACTGGCCCCCACAGCCCTCCTCCATTATCTGTAGGGACGGACAGTTCTTTTTCTTCCTTAATAGTGTCACGTCTAGTACAACCCAATCCTCGGTATGAACATGGCATTAGTTTATTTTTATCAGACTTGCATTAAAAAACGTAAAAAAAAAACATATGAGTACAATATTACACACACCCTTAATATGAAAAAGTTCTCGGAGTGTTTGACAACAAGTGCAACAATACGGAGACGGTAACACAGGCCAAACAGAAATTCGCATTGAATTCCCAAGAATTGAATCCTGCGGAACATCACTGGAATATTCATTTTCATGGATGTTCTCTTCCACATGAACTCCTGAAGGGCCAGCCTCAGAATTTCCAGCCACGTTACCATTACACTCATCCATCACCCCACTTACTAATGGGTCCCTTAATAAAGTATCAAGATCAAACAGATCGTTTCCATCAACGAAGATCGAAAGTTCCCCAGCCATTGAAGTATCATCAACGAGAGCATTACTGGAAGGGACAATAGCATTTGGGACACCCATTTTCAAATCCTTGATTTGCACAAGGCGGTGATGGTGGTGGTGGGGCAGTGGCGACGCCTGGCAGGGACCAAGCGACGTAAATCATAGAGTATAAATTATTGGAAGAGGGGAAGAATTTGAGTGTTATATAGTTTTGGGACAGGAAGTTGGAGGCAGTTAATGACCGTTGATGAAAATGAAATGATAATAAATTTAAATTTGTCTGGTTTCTTTTAATTTTGAAATTTAAAATCTGTTCAAATATAATACTTTTTCCATTTTTTATTTTCGAAACATAAGAAAAAAAATATGATAGACAAGAATATTTGAGAAAATTGAATCCGATTGCTTGCAAACTCAAAATAATTTGACATTGACATTTCTAAATTTTAAAAAAAATCTAAAAATTCTCTTGTTTCAACTTTCAACTACTATAATAAGTGATAGATAAGAGAGAAAAGAAATTTTATTACTACAAAAGGTGACGACGACTATGAAATATTTTGTCCCTAGTCGATCATAAAAATTTAGGGAAGCAAAAGGTAATTTCAAAACATTTCTCCATATGGAATTTTGACAAAATACTTTTCTCTCTCTCTATTTGTGTGGTAACTAAATTTTTTAAAGAAAAAGACAGAAAATTTTGCCTTCAAATTATAGATAGACAGAATTTTTTTTATTTTTCATTTTACTAAAAAATAAAATAAAATAAATAAGTAATCACTGACTGAAATATACTGTCACTGATTTTATTAAAAAAAAATTAGAAAAATTTAACATAGTTGCATAACAACCTATCAGTAACATTTTGATAAATTAAAAAATGAATCAAATTACTGTAAAAAATTAAATGGTAAATTTTATAAGAATAAAAAATTATCGACGGAATATATTTCATATGTAAATCTTTTACTAGATAACTTTATAAATTAAATTTAAGAAAAGAAAAGAAAAAAAATTCCAACTTCGACGTAAATAATAATAATCTTAAAGCTCTTTTTTAAGTGATTCTTCTGTTACCTTGGTTAAGTGCTTAATTAAATTTCCAGGTTTCTAAATTTTAAGACTTAACAATAGTTTGTGTAATTATTTGCTAGTACTTTTTTTTTTTCGGCAAATTGGATAAAATTAACCGAGAGCTACAATTATTATATATAATCCAACCTATCAAGTTAAAAGTTAAGTTATACATAATAGAGTTGCACACTTATCCATGACCTCAATATGAGGAGTGATATTTATGTTGAATAATTCGAATTATTGACAGAAATCATATAGGTGTTGCGTTGGCAGTATCTATATGGTGCATTTTCTGTGTTTGTTATGTCAAAAATTAATAAAAAAAACTGTTAAAAGTGTTTTTTTGTAAGAAATCTGCCGATTTTTTTTTGTACTTGTAGGTAAATTCGTTGAAGAGATACTATAGTAGATCTATTAACAACAGCTTTATCAAGTGCAACTTTTGAGAGTTGGTACACAATATTGGAGTTTGTTGATCTAAAGATCTCAAGTGACATTGCCATGAGATGTATAATATGCATTTCACTTTTCATTGATGAAAATCTTATCAAACAAGGTTATTTATTATGTAGTTTTCTTTGTGTAGATGAAAGAATAATGAACTTTTTCCCAATGGTTTTTATTAGTAAAGTATTAACGGGGAGTATTTGGGCATTGAAGGAAGAGTAGTAAATGTGTAGATGTCTCAATTTCCATGTACTTAATTCCATGGTGAGATACCTAGCATCTGTGGATGGATATAAAGGACCCTTGTTAATTGTTATAGACAGAGTCGAACCTGACATAAGATCCAAGTGACGGCTTAGTGGTTACGGATGTCTTGGGGGCTCCGAAGACACTTCCAACGTTTAATAACATGGATTAAACTAGTTTGCCAGATGAATTGTGACATAAAGGTTGGCAGATTCCTAGATGGATGGAAATAATGACGGTGTTTAAAACAATCAATAATAGGCTGTCGTGTGATATTATGTCAATCTATCTGTCAATCAGGATGACATTATAGCATGATTGTAATAACATATCCCTCCAAATGCTCGTTCTTCTTCAATGAAAGAAATGGCATTCCATTAAAATCTCACTCTAGTCTTCTAAAAGGAATCTCCTATCAATCTTCAATTTCATTCCTTTAATAATAGACACTACGAACATTTGCAAATTTTCCCCAATTGTAACCCTACGGTAATCAAACTGTCATGTATTAAAAAAAATGGTGTCGAAGCCAAAGTCAAGCAATGAGAGAGGGAAAGAGGGGATACGCGGCAAAATCCTAAAGAGCATATTGCAAAAGTCCCAAAGTTGGAGAAACATTTTTGGATAAAACTACCCTCTGATATTTTACAACGCCCAAGCTGCCCTTCAACTAATATTATAACAATATTTTTAAAATTTTCAAGTTAAAAATCAATCACATTCCCTTCGTAATCGTGGAGTATTGACATTAATGCCTTAATTTGCGTGCCTTGCTAGCACAACCTACCTAAGTTGCTATCATGGGCTAACTTACTGATTTCGAATTGTTCATCTAACTTGTATATAGAGCAAAAGATTAAATTGAACCATTTACGTAGCTGGTTTCTTACGAAATTTTCTTTACCATGGCTGGAACTTGTGTGCAAGTTTTATCGAATAGAGCATGGTTATTGATTAAGATATGTATGCTGTCCTTTTCGAGGCTCACCGTGTACATGTTAGACTAGACCAAGTACCCCTTGGCAAATGGGAACCCAAAGTTTCAATAAGTTGATGTTGGCCATATGATAAAGAGATGTTCTCCCATATACATAAAATGAAATGTATATATATATGCACATTGAAGAAGATGAAGCACGTGATGACAATACGACCAAGAAAGCAAAAGTGACTCACAATGCACGTGGGATCATGGTACAAGGCAACTGACAAAACCCACAAGAATTTGCTGACAGAGGATAAGAAGTGGAGGTCGATCAAATTGTGACTTTTGTCGAGAAAAGAGCAAATTAAGTTTCAATCTATGACCCCACATTTCTTCTTTGGGATCTGCATCCCTAATATTTCGTAATCAATTTACTCCTCTTCTCTTCTCTTTCACACATGACTAAAGGCCAAAGACTGACTTATGCCTTTATTTCTCATTCTTGAAGGGCATGGATGCACCTCTTTTAATGATAAAAATCTAGCAATATTACCATTATATAAGAACTAAAGATGCATACTTCAAGTTAGCATTTTAATCCATATATATGTATTGAGATGGGGTCGAAAGTCAGTCTTCTTAAAAGAAGTAATTTAGAGTTTTATATATATTGATTATTGATTTTATCTCGACATACCATGTATGATGATGACTCGTTCGAAAAGGTCAATCTTAAAAATTGATGGGCTTTCAAATAGATTGAATAGCTCGATTGAGCATTATGGACCCTGATTCCATATGGAGAATTTGAATTCCATTAAAATCACAAAATTGTAAAAGAAGTAATTTCATTATAATTTTTTCAATTTAGATTGACCTTTGTGTGTACAGCTTATCACCAAAATGAAAAGTTAATTAATATCTGCGATTGTTTTGTCACCTGGACGTTATTTGAATAAATGAGAAATATTTGTTACAAGATGTTAGACAAAATTAAAAAATACAACTAATCAACTTTGAGTGTTTTTTTTTTTTTCTTATTAGTATCGCATATAGTCAAATTAATGGCACCAAACATGTATATTATTCAAGGAGCCAGGTCTCTAACAAAATAAAAGTTTCGGCAGAGGGTTCTATACACCTACATAGTACGATCGTCCATTAAAATGACGACGTGTGTAAGGATATAAAATAAATAATCTATTCATCCCTTTCTTTGTATAACTCCTAGTCTCGAGCAATATCATTTTGTTATCAGTTGTCCAAGATAATATGATTTTTGTTCAACTTACGTTCGGCAAAGGACCATGAGTTTCAAAAGGCGATACTATTTAACATGAACTCATAAAAAATTCTTGAATGTAAAATGACGGAAATAAGAATTAATGCACTTTATTCTTATACCATTTTTGGCATGTTAGATGGTGAAGAACGAATTAATTTCGTAGGTCTCTTTCGATAATGTAGTCCAATTTTATAAGATTAAATGTCTTTAATGTTGTGTTCTTGATTCTGGTTAGGAATAAGTCGACAATTGAATACGAGGGCTGTTACATGTAGGATAAACAACTTCCATAAAACATGGAATTTATGGTAGACTCGAACCTTTTTTTGATATATCTTCCAATTATCCAATGTATATACACATCTTTCTTGCAATGTATCCAATATTTAGAGTATTTATTTATCCCATGTTTGGTTCAGTTATAAAGTTTGATTAAAATTTAAGATAAAATCAATAATTAATTTTAACCACATACTTTATTGGATTCACATCTTTTCAACCACACATTCCACCAATTTTTATCAAAAAATCTACTAAAATTTTGATTTTCATCTAAACAAAGCACGAAAATACCGGAATTTCATTAAGCAATATCATGAACTACAAGTTTAACAAGATAGCTTGGAGACTTTCCAAAATGGCCAATGTCACGAGCACATAAAAATTTATTTGCGAGGATGCGAGCAACATAGTTCGCTTCAATCCGTTGTTTGTTTCTACCATGTTATCGTTATGAAGTTCAAATACAGAGACCAAAAATGAATTTGGGTAGGGAAGAAGAAAATATTGGTCCAATTAAAGAGTATGTGGCCATACCCCATTTTGTCGTCTTGATGAAGAAAGATAACCAAGTTTCCAGTTGACTTGAAACATCTTGGCCTCTCACCCTTCAAATTATTTGGGGCTGTTTGGGATAAGGGACTTCTGCATTTGCTGAAAATAACGAGAGATAAAAACCAAATAAAAATTTTGTGCTCGTGTTATCTACGTCGTCATCATACATCGAGTACTCTCGAATTAGTTTTGACACGATACTTTATCATAATTTATAAAACTTTGATTCATTAACCATGATCAGATCTCGTAAATTAAGAATCAAAATCATAACTAAAAAATTTCAAACTTTTAGAGTACAAATATATACTTTCTTTTAATAAAATCAAGAAAGTCAGTTGTGTCTAAATTTTTGTATACACCATGTTTACTTCTTGTCGTAATGCAGATAGGAAGAAACCCTATTAGAGAGACCAAAATAGGAAGCTTTTTGCAAGAATCCCTCTTATGTCTGAATATTTATAAACAGTAACAGATTCAAAAGAGGAAAGCATGTGATCTTGACAAGGATATTAGAGGCAAATACCTGGCAAACCACGCATGCTTCTTCTAAGGGTGTTGGATTAATTAACTTAAATCCAAGATCTGTCTTTGTTAACGACCTCATCTATCCATCCGAATAAGAATTTAGCAACCCGTTTTCATGACTTCGTTCGTAGAATGTATTGTTTGTTGAATTTAGTAATCCAGATTGTTTTCTCTTGACGATGAAACTTATCCCTATTGAGCTACCCTACCTAAGTACAACCCATTCGCTAACATTTTTCCATCATCAACCACACTCTAAAGATGGAAAAAATAGATAAATTTACGAGGTGATGTGATAATTATCATTTAAAGCCTTTAGTGGTGATTCGAGTTGTTTGTTTATCGACGACTACGCTTATCGCTATTGTCTCACCATAGTTACCTTACCTTCTACTTGCTTCAATGTCACTAAGTTAATCGTGTTAATAACAACCCATTTACCAAAAAATATTCCCATCGTCAACCATACTCTAAATATGGAAAACAAAATAAAACTTTATAAGATAATAAATGGACTATCAGTTAGTGGCCTTGGATGATGATTCGAGCTAACTGTTTATCTCTCTTGATGAAGTTTATTATTTGTCGTTCAATCCTTGTTATTTTAAAACAATTATGCTATGTTGTCAGACAGGATTTGACACATTTCCTAATAGCACACTCACAATATGGGGTGAGGAGAACTTTTTTGGAATATTTTAATAACATAGATTCCGTGCGCACGTGAGTGTCGGTCAAGGAGTGTGTCAAAATCTTCACGACGAAAAAACCTAATTGATTTTAAATTAATATTTTATGGAAGATTGTACGCGTCATATCCTTGATGGTGACAGAAATTAAAAATGATGACATTGGATTTATCCTTTGTTAATTAGCTGTAATAATCCTTTGTAGGAGCTTTAATTGTGGTCGTGAATCTAATGTCTAATCCAGATGTGACAAACTGATAAGTTGACAGTGCTTCTATAGATTTCAAACCATAATTTTGCATTAAAGCAAATTATTACTAGACTTTATGTTTTTACTGTGATTCTTTTTACTTGAATTTTCACCTATTGCAATTTACCTTTTTGGGAACAGATTCTCATCTTCTATGATTAGGGACCTGTTTNGGTTGATTTCGAGGTTAAAAAGGCAGTTTTTTCCCCCTAGGCAGTAGGCTCCTTCCATCATCAATTTACCATGATTATGTAGTGTCATTTGTTAATATATTGTTTGAAACCATTGTCTCCTCAAGGTTATATAAGTTATAAATGACAAAATATTAGTGTTTGTCGATTATTTTGTCCGATTCAACTATGAAACAAGTCTTGTATATCGTTTTATGTATCATATGTTCAAGATTCAATGCACTAAACATAACGTTATGTTTGCTATATTATGACATTATTTGTAGTGAGTTTCAACTAAAATATTTATATATTTTAGGCTCCTAATCCATCGATTTACCATCATTACCGGGCTGATATCGAGGTAAAAAGTCAGTTTTTCCCATAGGCAGTAGGCTCCTTCCAACATCAATTTACCATGGTTATGTAATTCCATTTTTGAAAAACAAAAATTAGTAATAGACTCCTCGAGTTCAATGACGAAATAGGTCTCGTATATTGTTTCACGTATCACATAATCAATTCAATATCTTTAAACATTGATGAATGTCACGTATGCTATAATATGGCATTATTCATACCATGGATTGCAATTAAAATTTTATGGTGTAATTTTTTTTATGAAAAGAAAAATAAATAAAGTGGTTTGAAATGACTGTTTTAATCCTCAACCACTGCGTATTTTTCAATTTCAATTGCTAGTTTGGCATAACAAGTAATTATAGTTAAGTAAGATGCCTTCACCAATCGGTACTAACCCATGGATAAGTTGATAGGCGCATGTGCAATGATTTTAATACATATAGCCCCTGTTTGAGCCACATTATATTTTTCATTCTTATTCTTCTATTCATTTTCAACTACACATTTTTCAGTAAAATAATATTTTTCGTTCCATTAATAAATTTTTTTTCTTTTTCAACCACATATTCCCCATCATATCAATCAAAAAATTGCATTCTCTCCACAAAAATGCCTACCAAACAGAGACATAAATTCTCAACTTATGGATGAAAGTCCTGGTTCCAAACACGCCCTTATAGAACAGTGATAGAGCCAGATTTTTCACAATGAGGATTGAAAAATCTTACAAAATATACATGTATTTTGTAATATTTTACATAAACGTTAAATTTTGAAAATTTAAAAATGTTGCGGTGGCCATTCCCGCCCCTAGACTCCACCATTGTTATAAAACACGTTCGATATTAAGAACTTATCGTCTTTTTCTTGATAAGGCATTAGGATTTTTAGGGCACTTTGAATACACAATACTAAAAACACTACGAGACTAGAACTTTATTATCTTTTTCCTTCTTAATGTTGTTTAATACTATTCAACTAACTTCATGAACTACACAGATTCCTGATATCTAAAATAGTAGCATCTCCCGTCTCTTACAATGAGAAATAATATGAGATTGAACTACCGAATGTTGTGTACTAAAACATAAAACGTTCTCAACGGTCAAATGTCACCATCAACTAAATTATAACATTCTCGTGGATTTCGAATATTGTAATCCGACGAACCTTAAAATCACCTAAATATTCCATGTTCACATTTAAACCTATATAATTTCTCACCTTCCAAAGTGATCAGCTTTTCTTTTCAAAAGAAGGTATGTTGTATTGTATTTATTAGTACAATTACCGTTCCAGTACTGATCCTGTGATTGCCTCTCACCAAATTGCACTTTCAAATTCAAGAATCTCTGCCCCCACCAAAATAGTATGGCCCCACTGCATTGATTCTTCTATACAGTGTAACATTATTGTTATGTATTTAATAGATTTTTTTTTTCCTCATTTCATTCAATTGAGGATCATCTCTATTTTTTTTTTTTTTATCGTATATACACCAATGTTTTAAAAAACAGTCTAATTTTTATTTTTTTTTGGGAAAAAGGTAAAGAAATCCATAATCAAATAACTTTGTATTGGTGCTGAAAAATTAAGTAAAAAAGTATTTTTTTTTTAATCGGTAAAATCAATTATAGATCATGGATCATTTTTGAGATTCTTTCAATGAGGTTTACATTCTACGTTTTTCATGTCCTCGACTGGTTACAAATTTCTTTAGTTAAACTGTTAAGTTTGATCTGATTTTATTATAGATCGTGAATAATAAACTCACAATGAAGGGATGGGGTGATTTTGAAAAATCAATATGCCACGCAATGAAATGTTTATGCCAGCACCAGCTTGCACGCGCAAGACAAGCCCTTTATAAATGCTCTCTTCTATTGTCTTCTATTCTCATCCCAAGTCGTTTTGCTCTCATTGTCTCCCTTTCTCTTTTGCCTCATCATCAAAAAAGAAACTTGTTTTCCTTTCTTTTTCCCCTCGTACTTTGTTCTTCTTCTTTCAGTTCATACAAGAGAGAGATGTACAGTCGGGAGAAACAATTTAGAGAAAATCCAAAAATGCCAACATTTTCATCCACCCTTCTTGATGAAATTTACCGTTCCATTGACAAAAAATCTGAAGATTTGAAGGCATATAAAGAAAAATCCGTGAAAAAGCAAGGGGGTGGAAGGTTAAAGGATAAAACAAAAGGTGTAGAAGACGAAGAAATGGTGAGTTTCAGGAGGGCTCGTTTGGTTGGGAAGTGGATGGAGAAGGAAGTAAATGAGAAAGTTATTGCTAAAACAAGGCCATTTTTGTTACCAGAATTGGAGAACAAGTCGATTCATGAGAATGATATTTTGTTCTTTAGTTCGAGTTCGAGTTCAAGTTCTTCAGACAGTTCTGGTGCACTTTCTTCTTCCTCTGATACAGAGTTCTTTGGAGGTTCTGTACCAAAATCAAGAGTTTCTTGTTTTTCTTCAACAAGGCCTAAACCGGTTCGAACCAGTGTCCCACCGCGAAAAAATCCTCCATTTCATGAACAGAATGAGAATGATTTGCTTGATGAATATCGAAATCGTCAGGCCGATAGGATTGATGAGAATTTGATCAAGTCGAAATCGAGGGCCTTAAGGATTTATGCCAATTTGAAGAAGGTGAAACATCCCATTTCACCAGGTGGCCGCCTTACAAATTTCATCAACTCCCTTTTTGCGAATGCAAATACGAAGAAAGCGAAAAATCCCAACACAAATGGAGGGTTTGAAGATTCAAGTATGAATAGGAAATCAAAGTCCACAACCACACAGGATTCATCAACTTGTTCTTCAGCTTCATCATTTACAAGGTCATGTTTGAGCAAGTATTCACCTAAATCAAGGGAGAAAATGCGAAATGGCATCAAAAGAACGGTCAGCTTTCATCCGGTGAGTGTAATTGTCGATGAAGATTGCCGTCCTTGTGGCCATAAATCCATTTATGATGAAGATTCTGATAAATTTGGAAAGCTTCCATTGCCGTTAAACACAGTTGCAGACTTAAAACTTAGCCTAAAGGAGAAAAATAGGAAAACAGAAAAAACTGCCAGAGATTTATCCGCGTTTAAAAATATACACGGCAATATTGGGAACGATGAAGAAGAGGATGAAGATGATGCAGCAAGTGATTCAAGCTCGGATTTATTCGAACTTGATCACTTGGCATTGTTTGGAAACAAAAGATATTGTGAAGAATTGCCCGTGTATGAAACTACTCATTTGCATACAAATCGTGCCATTGCTACCGGTTTGATTAGTTAATTATGGTGTAATATTTTTCCTATTTTTCTGATTTAGTTTCTTCTTTTGATAGATGATATCCTTTTAATCAAATATACTTTGGTATTTGATGCTTTCCAATTTTATGAATTTAGTGTAAAATATGTGGGATTTTGTGGAAAAGGGAAGAGATAGAGACAAATGCTGAAAAAAAGCAAATTCATGGATTTTGGGGTTGATCCTAAGTAGGTAAGAGAGTGACAGAGGAAAATGAAAAGAGGAAGGAAAATGAAGGAAATGGAAAAGGAAAAGCAAATTTTCTCATGGGAATAGAGAAAGTGAAGATCTTCTTTGCTTTTTACTTGGAATTTACATCTGTACGTTGCTTCAGAATGGTGCTACCTTCAAGAAAAAACTAATCCCCAGGAGTTCCAAGAAAAAGTGGCACTTGTTTGTTACTCTTTCTCAGGGTTTCTCCTCTCTCAAATTAGTTTTCCCTCTTGAGTTTCTTTTCTACCCATCCATTTTTAAACTTGAATCTACGTGTTTTGGAAACTGAGTCGCAGACATTTTTTCTCATACTCTTTTCTCTCTTCTTTCTATTTTGAATGGATAGATTTAGGGAGTTAAACGTGTCGGATTATCCATGTCCGAATATCTTGGCATACTCCAAAATCATGGTCCAAGCACCAGAAACATGACAAGATACACGAAAAGCAGGGATCAACTTCGACACGACCCGTGACAAGCAGTGGCGCACATTAGTAATGGAAAATCTTACCCCAAAAAAAAAAAAAAGAGTTTGTTTCGCCAATTGTCACTACAATTAGTGAGAAATCTCAAAATAATCCTTAAAAGTAACTTTTTTTATACTATTGGCCTCTAAAATAATTTACGTTTGCGTTTTGCAATTGGATTCTCCTTTACTAATACTAATGTATAATTTGACGTAGCTTTCGTTCAGCACTATACATTGTCAATTCCACCATCAATTACGAAATGTTGTACTAAAAAAATGATTATTTGATAAAATTTCTAAATCCATCTATCACATTACCTAACCTTGACCGCAGTAAAATGAACGACCTAGGTGAAATTTTGGAATCCCGAAAGAAAATTTGTGCGTGTTTTATTCAAGAAATCCAAATGGCACACATGGAACTTAATATATGACACTTCAAATAATAAGTTAGTTTTAATAATCGAGCGTCCAATAAAGAATGAAAAGCACCTTAAAAGCGTTTGAAATTTCTTACAAATTTCAATGAATGAGTAAAAAAAAAACTAAAATAAAATGTGTGAGCCTGTATGCGTGGCACGACTTAGGACGAACTAGGTTGGACCGGAGCCGATTTACACCTGTAGATATATATCTAGTTGGTGTAGAAAAAAAAATAAAAAAATTCCTTTCGTTTTAAAATTCAAATGAAACGGACAAGTTCAAAGTATAAATATTAGGTCTATACAATAATGGTGTCACCCCAAAGGAGTGATGTTCAGTTGCTTCTAAAGAAAATGTCTATTTAATGCTCAGGAAACAGGACAACTGTGTTCTTGATTAACCTACATGCACTCAGCTAACATGAAAATAAGAAAATTCAACCTACTTGAAATGCAGCCAAGTACCATAAATAGAGATGTTCTTAAAAACTAATAAAAGACACTACAAACTCCAAATATAATTGTAAGTTATGGAGAATCTGGGCTACCCCACTTGAAAGGAATCTTAAGAAATTAATTATATTGATTAATTAATAAGGGTGGTGGATTTATAACTAACTAATCCAAGAGTGTGGTACATGGATAACTATGTGTTAATTAATATAATAAAGTTTGCCATGATGAAGAAGAGTATGTAAAGGGTTCGTATTCGAGGCTAGATGCCCTTGCCTCCAAGATTCGCATCAACGAGTAATGTGATAATGATCAAGTCTATCTCGTGTTGAAAATTTGGGTTCAATCCTAAAATGTTAACTTATTAGGTAGAGTAACTCAATTTCTACGTTTACCTAATCGATGTGGAACTTTGTTCGCACTTTCCCAACAATTTTCACTTCAATCGAAGTACCAGATCATCTCGACTCCCCTCAAGCGAATTTATCTTCCCTCTTACGCTCTATTAAGACCCATCTCTTTCACTACATTAAAGCCACCATCTTACTTGTGTACAATTGCCTTGAGAGCCAACTTTAATTTTTTTTTACCATCGCCATCTAGCTTGGGGCTCGCCTACTCCATTCAAATGCAACTGGGGATCCATCTTGTGCATCCATATGGCTAGTTTAGGGCCCAACTCTCACACCACTTGTCATAGCAATCGGGGTTTCATCAAAAATTGCTTACCATTTACCTCATATTTAACACAGGTCGAATTTTGTTCGATCTTTCTCGACATCTTAATCTTCCTATCTTAAGATTAAGTTTACTGTATTACGAATACACATTATAAGCTTATTTGGATTCATTCTTGTTAGGTTAAATATGGTAGGTACGCCCCAAGAAATTGAAAAAGAATCGGGCTTAAAATCGCCATACAATTCTTTTATCTTTGCCTTCTGAGTGAAACAAGAGAGAACAATAAGCAATGTATGCGTTATGATTGCTTGCCAACTACAGTGCGCATAGCATCGACGAGTCAGATCAATGCGATTCAAAAGTTTATCATCAATATTAACACATTTTGTAACTGATTAAAGTTTCCATACAAAAAATTGCTAATAAGGTGTAAAAAGACCCTCATATTTGAAATAAGAAAAAGGAATAAATACAAAAGTTCCACAAAATATTTGTCACTTAAGCCCTGTTTGATAATGCACATTTTCCATGAAAAGTGGAAAATAATTTCCATTTCCAACAAAAAGCCTTGTTTGATAGGCACAAAATTCTTGGGAATTGATTTCCACTCAAGGGCTTCACGCGCATTTTTTTTTTTTTGCCAATTGAAACAAATTTCATAACCAATTGTAAAAATAAAAAATAAAAAAAAATTACTTTAATGGACAATTTAAATATAAAACAAAGCCAAACGAAAGCTAAATTTTGATGAAAAAGATGATTTTTTAGGGGGAAAAAATTCATTTTGTTTTTTACTTTTTGGCAATGGAAATAAATTTTATAACCAACTGTGGAAAGAATTATTACTTTAAAGAACAATTTTCATGTAAAACAAAGTTAAACGAATACAAAATTTTAAAATTTTTCGAGTGAAAAATTATACTAATCAAACACACTTAATTAACAATTCCATGCAAATAATTTTTAGGCAATTACTTTTCTGGAATACATTTTCTTTCCACTCATTTTCCACCCTTACAATCAAACAGACCATTATTTCAAGCATGTTAACGGAATATATAGACAAAAACTATCATCAGAATCAACGTGTTAATTAATTTAAGGTTAATGGTAAAAGTTGGTTGTATAAGCAAAAGGGAACTTTTATTGCAATTAAAATATATTGGGGGTTAACCAAATCTATTATGACAATATAATTACTATTCATTTATTTGTGTCTTTTTAAACGTATTATGAGCATGTGATTAAGTACTTCCGACATCCTTAAGATAATATGAGTTGGTACTTGCATAGAGAAATACGAATAGATAACTCGTATTTTGATCGAGAATTAATTTGTCTTAGATCCGGGAACACAGGTTGGCACATTATTCTAATAAAGTTGTAGAGTCGGTTAATGTATCAATTGAGGTACACAATTTGTCTTGAGTGTGACGATATTAATTCGGAAGTGATGACATTGGTACATTTTGAAAAGTATATTGGTTAGGACCAATAAGTGCAGCCCAATTAGCATTGTTCTAGGCTTGAAGCGAGAATTTCCATTGGGGAAATTAGGCCAACTACCCTAAAAAATTAACTAATTTAATTAATACCCTATTATTTAATTAAAATATTTAATAACGTAATAAATACGCTTTAAAACCTCCCCAACACCCCCAAACTCCTGAACAGCCCCAAAACGCAAATATGCAGCCTCCAATCCTCCGCCTCGTCCTCTGACGTTGTGGTGGTGGTAGTGGTCTATCGACGACATGTGAAACAAAGGCAGACGAAGGCTTCGGTGGCGGTATACTGAACCCACAGCCACTGCAGGCGATTGCAGCAGTAAGGAACCCATCACATCACAATGCTTGTAATTTGGCTTACTTTTGCAAGAAAAAGATGAAATCTAAGTTTAATTTTGTGAGTTTCGCTTACAATTGCAATCAAACTGGTTTAAGTTGAA
>CAIGRB010148440.1:117930-134389 GCA_903798255.1 Fraxinus quadrangulata
ACAAAAAAAAAAAAAAAAAAATTGAAGTAGAAAAATAATGACTTTTATTTAACATTATTATCCTAATTGTATATTGTACCAAGACAATTTATTAGAGTAAGGGTGAGGATTCACATGGTTTAGACTTCTTTGTAGCAAATTTCAATATATCGTACTTAACTATTTTTCTTTATTAATTGTAGGCTTTTGACTTTGTATGATATGCAATTGTTTAAGATGCTAAAGCCAAGAATAACTTGACCGATTAATTATAATTTTTTTAATATAATTGTCTTAAATAGTATCTTGCCTTAAATAATGTAAGGGAAAAGAGAAAAAAAGTATCATACATTAAATATTATTTTCTTGATTCCAAAAAAATTGGGATATGGAAAATTGTATTCTTTTGAAGTTTGATATGTACACCTTGACAAGCTAGCTTTAATATCTATTGAACAAGATTTGCTAACTTTGATATGTACGCCTTGAATGGATAGCTTTGATATCTATTGGACAAGATTTGTTAGAACATATTGATTATGAAAGTTTAATTAGCGAGTTTGCTTCTAAAAATGCGAGGAGAAATATTTTTGAGTGATTTTTTGCATTTCAATGTTTACACATGGTATTTGCTGTTTTTGATTTTAAGGTTTGCTCATATGGAGTTGCATGAAGAGCTTAGTGAGTTGGATGGTCTACTAGATCGTCTACTATTATGAGGCTGTCAATCACTATAAGACTATATACGTTTATACTTGACTGTTTAGCATTATAAGGCCCTCTAGTTCATACTAGGCTGTCTATCATTATTAGGTCGTCGACCATTATGAGGTCTTCTATGTTCATACTAGGTCATCTACCACTATGAGGCCAACATAATACTTTACCATAAAAATAGCCATGAGTTGATGGGAACTATTCACGATTATTATGGATACAACCAACTATTGGATAGGTAGAGTTCTTTCACTTAGAATGTGGGAGGTTCTACGTGGATACGTGGCACAATAACTACTGAGCAATTACATGGTTTCAGACACCTATAAATACTTCTAAGACAGATAAGTATAAGTCTTAAAATTTTAGCTATCTGAATACACATTCTATCTTTTCTTCCTAAGTCCACATTCCTAAATCCCTTACTAATTCTCACAACAGCCTAATATAAACGTAGAGGGCCTTATGGTGGTAGACTATTTCTTAATGGTAGACGACTTAGTATGAACGTAGAGGATCTCATAATGGTAGACGGCCTACTATGAGACAGTTTTTTGTTGATGACATAAAAATTTTGATGAAGTTCGAGACATGCTTTTAAACTTTACTATTATTTTTCTTATTCACGACATGTAAAAAACTAAAAAATATATATATATATTTAAATATCATATTTTTGTAATGAAATAATGTTATTGGAATTATTCTTTTAATTACATGGGGCCCATTTTAAAATATCATATGGGAGCACCCAAAATGCCAACCTTGATACCATTGAATGGCCCAGTGATGGTAACATGAAGGAGATGGATTGTAGACGACTATACCATCCATGTCCCGCCAAGAAATTTCACCTGATATCTCGACCTAAGGCGAACTAGGGCGAAGTGGGGATGTCATCACCCCGTTTCTTTTCTTTTTATCAACTTTTCTTTGCTTTTGACTGCTAGATTGACTTGCATAATATGATGATAATCTTTTATTTGATATTTAGTATTTATTTCAATTTTATAATAGAAATGTGGGCAGTTTTTGTTTTTGTTTTTTTTTTCTTTAAACATAAATTGGGCGGGTTAGGGGAGAGGACCATGGTTCCTGTCCCTTCCGCACCGTGTTGATTTTCAGCCCCTGTTTTTGTCCATAGACCCGGATTAAGCACGGAATTTCCATTCCGTTTAGGATGGGTCTCGGGATTTTTGCCATCCCTTCAATGGCCACAACCAGATATCCTTTTTAATAAATGCTCACATTCTACATATATTATGGAAAGAATAATACTAAATGTACATTCTCCTTTAACACATTCCTTGACATCCTTTGTGTAAAAAAAATCTGGACAGTGATTTGATGGTGTGATCGATATCAATGGTGTAAATATAGCCACATGAAAGAGTGTAAACCTCTATGCCAACCACAATATATATGATTGTTATGAAAATGGTCTGTTTTAATTGAAACTATATAAAATATCTCTAGATTTGGCAAATTTTAAAAAAGCCATTTTCTTATTCATGTCAAATTTGACATGACACAATATTTAACAAATTTTCAAGTCATTTTTCCCATTTTTTTTTCCTAACTTCTTTGCAAAAATATATACCTAATTTTCTGTTGTTCGAGACAATTCAAACTAATTCATTCACTTTGAAATCGTCTTCACCTTATGGGAACGTTTGCACAATTTCAAGTCTTTCAAAGCATATCGATTATTTGCCACAATTAAATTTGTATAGTGCACGCCCAAATTGTCGGGGAAAAAAAATACCTTCATCTTATATCGATGTGTGTGATATGATTGAGTGGTGATCTCAACAAAAGAAAGTTGAATAGTGTGGCGAGGGGGTAGACGGACAATATTTAAGAATGGATTGGAGTGAATAGTGGCAAAACTCCAAAGGAAAGATATTTAAGATTTTAACATAAATCATCATGGTGGAATTTGGACAATATAATTCGGGGGAAAAAAAATGTGAATAGGATGTAACATCTTTTATTGTTTAGGTGGAAAATCAATCAGTGTACTTGTGGAAATTAAGTACGTGACCCCATTTCTGTCCATTTTTTCGTTGTGGACCTCTCTATGAATCATCCCCTCTTAGTTTTGGATAATTATCACGAGTTAAGTACAATATTAAAAAAAAAAAGAAAATGATACTACAATTCCTAAATTATCTAGACATTCTCGTTAATTAAGTAAAATCGACGAGTATTTCTAGTCATTTAAATACTAATGTTCTTCCCTTTTACACGAAATTTGAATTATTTTGACATTATTGTCAATTGTACAAAATTGACTAGAATTTCTTATATGTTTCGATAATTTGCTCATATTTGTCTTTCATTCTTTCAAAAAAAAAATTCTACATATTAATTTTCAATTATGCATTCATACAATAAAATATTGTACACGTAAATTCAAAATTTTCTCTACCTTTTAACTAGACATTCTTAAAAATTTACTATTCAAAACAATATTTTTTCAAAAACAGGGACTTAATCTTGCCTATTAACTTTACGTAGGCTTATAAAATTTACCCAAACTCACGTGCCTCACGTTCAGATACTTTTTCCACGAAACATGCAGTTCTTCATCCATGCTAATCCCCCTGTCCAATTCTCTCTCTCCACACAGAGGGGCCCAGTGGTGGGCCGGTGGCCCTAATTTCTTATAACAAGTTGTTCTTCATAATGTTCATATGATCATAGCATTATGTAAATTGTCTTTTTCTTCTTCAAGGGTCACTTCATGCAAATAGAACTGCACATTATTATAGAACTCTGAACTCTATATTTCTCAGATTTACAGACACCGGCGACTCTTTTTCCGGTAATAAACTAGACCCTTTACTCTGTTTAACATGATCATGCAAAAGAAATTTTTTTTTTTTTTTTTGGTGCGAAAATTTGTCACTCACACGTGCACACACGCACATGTTGTGAATGTAAATGTGGATGTTAATGAGTGGGATGGTGGGTTAATGAGTTTATTATGCTGCAGCTGTGTATGCAGTCGAATGTGTTGATTTCATAATATTTTGTGGTGTGCTGAAGATTTAGATAGTTCAGTTATGTTGACAATAAATGGAAATGAGCCTTCTCATTTTTCTCTCTTTTTCAAGATTACTTTGAAGATGCTTGGCCCTCCTTAAAGGTTGCCTTTTTTAGTTGTTTTTCACAGCAGCAAGTCAAAAAGCAGCTAAAAAATGGCTTTTAAACTCGGCCAAATAGAGACCATATTTGGGAGAAATGTTGCTTACTTTCTTGTAGTAGAATTTAATACCAGTTTAATTCTGATTTGCAATTTGATAAACGAGTGGAAGCATAATTGTGATTTGCTTTTGTGTTTGAATTTGGAGGTTTCCATGGATTTAAATGGTAAAGCTCCAAAAACTGCTGGGGAAATAGGCTTGATGGAGAAGAAGAAAACACTAGGAGACGTCATTATCAATATTCCTGGAGATGAAAAAGACTCGAAATCCCCAGTCCTTGATGCTTCAACTGATCAAAAAATTAAGCTTTCAGCAGATTCATCTCATAGAGTATCGAATGATTCAACTTTAAGTGCTCAAAACGCCGGACAAATGAATTGCCCTTCACCAGAAAATCTGAAGTTCAGTTCAAACTCCAATAAGCCTCCAAAAATCCCAAAAACTAAGACTCTCACTAGAAGGACAACTTTTTCAAAGTCAGTTTACTTAAAGTCCAAATCAAGATTTGGTGAACAACCTGTGCCTATTGATAGTAATATGTTTGAAGAAAATGGAACATCTGTGCAAAATGTAATATCTTATCAGGGTTCGCCTATTATGAGAATTGATACAAATAATTCTAGTACTAAGGAGACTATTAAGACGGTGTCCATGAGTTCAATGACATCTTTGAATTCATTGCGTGGTGACTTGGGAGGTGTCGATGAGGGTGAAGAGATATATAAGAGAGTGAGCAGTAGGAAGAAGTTGAACTATAGGAAAGTGAAAGTTAAAGTTTTGATCGAGTGGGTACTATTTCTCTGCATCCTGGGTTTCTTGATTACTTGCTTAACTGTTAACAAGTTGCAACATTGGAAGGTTTGGGAGTTGGAAATTTGGAAATGGTGTGTGCTAGTTTTGGTGACCTTTAATGGAATGTCTGTTACAAAATGGTTGATTCATTTTGTTGTTGTGCTGATTGAGCTAAACTATTTGCTAAAAAATAAAGTGTTGTATTTCATTTATGGTCTGAAGAAGAGTGTTCAGGTGTGCATTTGGCTGAGTTTGTTTCTCATCACATGGGTTTTGTTATTCGAAGAAAGCATTGCGAGATCACATCAGGCAGAACGAAGTTTGCATTACATTACTTGGACTATTGCTTCACTACTCATTGGTTCATTCTTGTGGTTCCTGAAGACTTTACTACTAAAGATTTTGGCATCTTCGTTCCATGTTAACACGTTCTTTGATAGGATTCAGGAATCAATCTACCATCAGTACATTTTATTCACTCTATCTGGGCCACCACTTATGGAGTCGGCTCAGATGTTGGGTAAGACAAGCAGTAATTTGAGTCAATTCAGTTTCCGTGTGACGAGGAAGGCGAAAGAAGGTGGTGGGGAAAAGAAGAAAGAGGTGATTGATATCAACAAACTTCATCAAATGAAGCAAGAAAAAGTCTCGGCTTGGACCATGAAGATGTTAGTTGATATGATATCTAATTCCGGTCTGACCACTCTTACGAATGCTATTGATGAAAATGTCTATGATGGAGGTAATGAACAGCTGGATAAGGAGATCACAAACGAGGAGGAGGCAATTGCTGCTGCATATCATATTTTCAGCAATGTAGCTCAGCCTTTATCCACGTGAGCAAATATGTTTTCTGAATATTTCCTTTCAGTGTATGTTTGATACTCAATATTGGACAGTCAACAGCATTATAAACAAGACTTTTACTTCTTCTTTTTTACTTTAAATACTGTCCAATGCTATCTAATGCTCCCTACCAAACATACCATTAATGCATCAAACCTAACTATCAATGCAAATGCATCCTATAATCTCTTACTATTATGGGCAGGTACATTAATGAACTGGACCTCCAGCGTTTCATGATTAAAGAAGAGGTGGAACTTGTATTCCAAATTATTGATGTGGCCGAGACAGAGCAGATCGACATGAAAACTTTGAGGGAATGGGTGGTGTGTGAGATCTTTTCCCATTCTTGTTACATCAGAAAAATGAACTAATCTAATCTATTTGTTCGATTTGTTGTTTCTCTTGAGACACAGCTGTTTTGAGAATGTTTTCAAAAGCTTTAGTTCCCCTCTACTTTTTTTTTTTTTTTCCCTTTCGGTTCATTACTCTATCGGCCTTTTCATTCTATTTTTTTTCAGCACTCACTCTTGTTATTAATTCTTGAAGACGACTACTACAGAAACAAAATAGATCTCATGAACTCACCAACAGATGTGCCAGATACAGTTGGTTGCTTAAATTGTTAGCATAATTCTGAAAATATCAAGCGACCTGTTTTGTGCACAATTTCATTAAAGAGTAGTTGCGAGATTGGCTCTAATACCATTTTGAACCACCTCGTCTAAAATGTTAAGCTAATAGAAAAATATTTATTTACATGCAGGTGAAGGTTTACAAAGGTCGCAAAGCACTAGCTCATGCTCTGAATGATACCAAAACGGCTGTAAAGCAATTGAACAAGCTCGTTACAGTGATCCTGATTGTTATTATGATAATAGTGTGGCTTCTCTTGACAGGAATAGCAACAACCAAAGTTCTCGTCTTTCTCTCATCACAGTTTGTTCTGGCAGCTTTTATGTTTGGAAATACATGCAAGACTATATTTGAAGCTATTATCTTCGTATTTGTAATGCACCCTTTTGATGTTGGCGATCGTTGTGTAATTGATGGCGTTCAGGTAACTCTCATCATATTCTGGTTATACCGTTCTATGTTGATTTCTTTTTATTAATTCATTTTGTCAATTATTATTTTACAGATGATTGTTGAAGAGATGAATATCTTGACGACAGTCTTTTTAAAATTTGATAATGAGAAAATTTATTATCCAAATTCTGTTTTGGCTTCCAAACCGATCGGCAATTTCTATAGAAGTCCAGATATGGGTGATTCGCTCGAGTTCTCCATTGATTTCAAGACACCGCTCGATAAAATTGATGCTCTCAAAGAAAAAATAAAGAAGTACGTTTCCTTAAAACTGACCTCTTCATTCTCTTGATTATTTTCTTCCAATGCAGTCAGCAACTAAAAGGTTACATTATTGATCATTGCTCTTTTTATTGTAAGACAATGTTTTTTTTTTTTTTTTTAGTCAGGTATTTGGAGAAAAATCCCCAACAATGGCATCGAAATCACAATGTAGTCGTGAAGGAGATTGAAAATGTGAACAAGATTAAGATGGCTCTCTTTTTCAACCATACTATCAACTTTCAGGACTTTACAGAGAAGTGCAGACGCAAAACGGAACTGGTCCTCGAGATGAAGAAATTTTTTGAAGAGTTGAATATTAGATATGATCTCCTTCCTCAAGAAGTTCGTTTAGTCGATCCGGGATCAATGGCCGAAGGGACACGCAGATGAATTTACTTTAAACGTCAAGGGACAGGCAGAAGGGGCTGCAGCACCCACCACCTTCTGGTACTTACTTCTAAGCCATTGCAAGTGATGCCATCATAATTAGTGTGTTCGAACCCGTCAGTATTTTCAAACTTTGATCCAGTCAATTCGAGTTTATTAAATTCTACAGCATTTTGTGTAATCTACCACGGAATAATCTCCTTGTACAAAGGGATTGAACATGGAGATTAACAGGTGGCCAAACTGTATTGATTCGGACAAAACTGTTATTTTGTCCTAGCCTCAATGAATTAATGTGACGTCTCCCTATAATGCTTCGTGTACAATCTCTCTATACATGTAGCATGATTCATCTACCACCCCTCTATCGATGTAAAACCCTCTCACATGCATGTCAAATTTACAAACTACAAGCAGCATTACATGAAACTCTAGAATATACATAAATGTTTTGCTATTTGTACACTCCTTGATGTACACCCTACTCACAATAGAGAGGGCCCACGATCAATTAAAAAAATTGTGGACCCCCCATTGTGAAGGGGGCTGTACAGCGAAACCCTAAACATGTACTGTCAGAAGCCCACAGTTTATAACAAACAATAGTGAAGATTTTTCTTTTCCAGGAAATTTAACAAATTAAACAGGCCATTTTACACAATCACATACAATGGAGAATCTTGGAGAGAAGATAAACAAATATAAAATTTACTCTTTGGATAACAATTCATAGATAATTTTCTCTGCAATAATGTCTCTAATTTATCACTAATAAAACGTAAAAGTAACCTTTCTGAAAGGAAAAAAAAAAAAATCGACTGACTATAGACGTTTATCACAAATATGAGGGGTTCATAACCAAGTAATTTTCATATGAACGCGTTCACAAACACCAGTCAAATGCTTAGAATTTCCACTGTCCTGCACTACGGAAGAGGATGAGTGGTTGACAATATAACTTCTGAGAATGCATCAGTTATTATCCTAGTAAAACCGGGATCAGCAAACAATCCCCTTGTTAGTAAAACAGGGATCAGCAAACAATCCCCTGTTCTCTTATGTATTTCCTTTCTTTTTTATTTTGTTATCCATCCTCAAACATCAGATTTGCCAATGATGAAGAACTAAAAATCTGAATGATACAGGCAAACTAAGCTCGAATGAGTCACTGGTGAACGGCATAGAGGACATTCGGGCTTTTCATTACACCATTCCATAATGCAATTCCTACAAACAAAGAAAACGACTCAACATATGAGGCGACGGGGAGTGTAGATCAGCAATGAATCCAAAGCTAAAGAGAAGTGTGCCGGAGTCCATACCAGCAAAATACGTGACCACACGGTGTGGCTGTTGGATGTTGACGAGTACTAAGGCAAAGAGTGCATTTGCTTATTCCACCAACCTGAAACTGAACATAACAATTATGCTAAAGTCACGTTAGTAATTCGTAACCAGATCTACTTAATGCCAGAACAAGACCCAATTGCTTTAAATTGAGATGGTAATACTGTAGCTTGTAATAATTGTTTCGCGTGATTGGTAAACTTGGAAAAAGGTGACTTTTTGAGATGATGGAGACCGAGGAACGATATTCACCAGCATGAAGTTTAAGCATAACCTCAGCATCCAACAAGAAGGGCAAGTCAAGTGCAACAATTCAAACTAAGACAACAGGAAGACTGTACTAGTCCTATAAACCATAAACGTCTAAAATGTTTGAACCAGCTTCAACCAGCTGATGTTTGATTCACTATCAGCTTACTAATTTTTGGTATTACGTAATTAACTTAGGAATGTATAACTCGTATATGATTAAATCATAGTAACTTATCCCACTGGCACAGATGCGCACACAGAGAGAGACTCCTGGAATAGTGAGTTTCAATAAAGGGTTATACCTCTGATGTAGATGTTGATTCAGAAATCAAAATACCCTTTCCAGAGTCTTCACTTATCACATTGCCATCTTCATTTATGATAGGTAAACCTCTCCCTGCCAAAAAGCAAATTGAGACAGGTGTTGAGTACTTTGGTTGACTGACCGATAAAGAATCCCAGAATGTGAAAACATTGGCTTTCTAGACTAAGCTGAATTTAAAAGCGGCAGTGAAAACATTGTAATCAAAAGCACACTTGGTCAAAAAAATTTATATAGGAATTTTTCCACTACAAAGACCAGGACTTAGCCTCCCTCCCAGAACAAGTGTTCATTACACGAATAGTACAGAAGCGTTCTAAGATAGATCCATCACTAGACAAAGTATGAATATTTTTGTAATTCAGTACATAGTAGATACAGCCCAAGAAACACAAATCACCGTCATAAAATACAAAGTTAAAATGATGACTCCATAGCATATGATGTCAAAAGAAATAAACAACCTGTGGGAGTTTGATGGGCTCCAACAGATGATTGCTGAAGCGTATTCGTAAAGGAAGACATATTTCTTCGCCTCAATCCTTCAGCAGCAAGGATACATAGCTGTACTAGGAGGAAAACCCCCAATATTTGATATCTGCGGAAGAGAACTTTAGAGACTACTTTTTCAACAGCACCCATATAACAAAATAAAGCTAGTATTTTACAATTGAAAAATAATGCCAAAGAACATTTGTCTCCAACAACATAGCTATGTATCCCAATGTGATCTTCACATAGCTTTATCATTAGATAATTGAATATACATGTTGAGCAAATTATAATCACGTGAAAATGTAGTTGTTGTCTTGCAATTTACAAGACCAGATCCTCATAGAACAATTCAAAAAGAATATATAATCAAAGGTTCGCACATTTAGGCGAAATTGAGGGATTTTACAAAGGTATGGATCCTAATTATTTCATCAAAATTAAATTTGGTGGTAAAACTATGCCAAGTGACTGGTTAGACACAGAGGAAGTAATTATACAGGAGAAATGGTCCAACACAGGCATAGTTGAGGGATATAAAGTACAAAGGAAACAATCCCAATGGTCACTCAATAAAAAAGCTCGACGTCCTGAAACTCAATGCATGACTGTAACGATGTGTAGTATGCATTCTGAATATCTGTCTGTTTAATGAATTGAAATGAAATGGAGAGACAAAACAATGAAACAATGTTTTATATGCTCAATCTCCATCTGTCCAAATGTTGAAAATTATCAGCACATAATAGTGTTTCAGCAAAACCAACAAAACATAAAAGATTCCAATTGTCAGAACCAGAATGCAAAACAAAAAAATGAATAATTAATTTTAGATAAGTTTCCCCATTTGCCAGAAAAAAAAAGGTTCTGCATTAATGCTACTAAGCATAAGCACCTAGGTCGTTGATTGGTTGGTTTTCCGATAAATACATAACGAATCCCAGCAGCTCGATTTGATATATGATAATATAAGCCTGCCACGAAGAAAAATCACAAACTATTAAGAATTCACTCAATTATTGAGTATACCCACAAAGAAAATGCAAAACACAATTTATTCACCTTCAAAATAAAAGAACATCAGGTTCGTCCGGAGAATCAGCATGAAAAGTTCACGGGCTAAAGGAAGCATCTGAAACGAACATCATGAAAGATAAAAGATAAGTTGGCAAGATGAGTAACTTCAAATAATAGAAACCATTTCCACATATATTTATACTCCAACCATAAATATACAAGCTAGCTCAATCAATCTGTAATGGAAGAGAGCATACTGAGGGCCACCTCTGAACTGTATATAACCACAATCCAGTAATTTTGGTTTTCAATCTGGACAAAACTGAAAGAGGACCTGTTGATGATGTGGTCGATGGCATTTGAATACTAGCAGACGACTGAGTTTGGCTGTTTGATGTAACTTCGTCCTCATAGGGATCATCAGTTAGTGAATCAGCCATGGTAATACCCCGGGAAGCAATTCGTGAGCTGCAAAGCAAACAAATCAAAAACTACTTTCAGTTGATAAGCACCTGAAGTTTCATATAACATAGAACCTACAGGCTAAAAGAAACAAAGTTCAGGCAAAAATCAAAGTAAAATGCAAAAGAACCTGACTCTTTCTGCAATGTATGGGAATGCAGTTTGATAAAAAATAAAAAGGGCACGCCTTGCAGGGGTTGGAGGAAGTCCATATGATCCTGCAACCTGTGAATTGAAAAACCAATAAATTGAATCGCTGATGGTATGGACCAAATGCCAAATGATTTGGTATTAATTTACATGTGCTTTTCTTAACAACATAAACTTGAAGTTTCAGAAAGATTGATTGTCCATCATCCATATCTCAAACAAAACCCAGAAGATAAGACTCGGCAAATCAACTTTGCAGCTGAGCATTTGCTATTAGACTCATAGTTTGATATCAATGATAAGTACATTTAGCCTCTTGTAATCAGCACAAGGTTGTGCAATGCCATATTTATAAAGAGGGGCAAAAATGATTTAAGATTCAAAACAACAAAAAAAGATCACATGAATGTATCATTTTTTCCAATGTTTTTGGCAGCTTTATCTTGGGTATGACTTCCTTTTAACAATGATTCATTGTATTGAGTCACACCTTGTGCACGCACAAACTCAAGTACACATGCACGAAAGATGCACAAAAATTGAAAAGCCTACCTGAGTAATGTCACAATATTCCTCTCCTAGTGTCTGCTTTCCTGCACCCGTAGTTAAGACATAGTAGAGCATCTGCCCCAAAAGTTTTGTCTGCATAACAACCACCCATCACCCTCATATCTTAGAACAAAAAGCTAAATCTATCCACCATAATCTGTGGCAGCAAAAGAAAATAGTGCAAATACCAAAAAAATCTTAAAATAATAAATACAACATAAGCTCGAGAGATTGTTTATCAGTTTCTATAAATTCTCAATCAAAAATCTACCATTTACATATTCAATCAACTAGATGAATTTCAAACTAATTTCGGATAAAGAGATTATTAATTCCTCAATCAGAGAAAACAATAAATTAAATTATAAAAACCATTAATAGCAAAAAAAAAAAAAATCCACTTTTTGTTAGGGAAACAGAGAAGATACGGACCTCACTCTGATAGGCAACAGCAATTCGTGTACCTAAACGAGAAGTTAAAAAAATCGAAATTCATTGAATAATTTTACATTTGCACTATATCAAAATATCCATGTGCAAAAATAAGAAAAATAAATAAATAAATAATTGAGATGGTAGACCAAAGAGGTGGCGGAAGGCGTCACGGCAGGCGTCATAGACGAATGAGGCGTATTGGTCGTCTTTTTCCGCAGCTCTCATAATTTCCGGCTGTGCAGCCAGAGGAAACCTCCGCACGCCGCGGGAGGCAGTGGAGGAGCTTTCACTTGTCCCCGCTTCGGCGTGACTAGTACTGGCATCTCCGGTGCCGGAAGTTGATTCTCTCAGTCCCATCCCCGCCCCAAAAATTATCTCCCTCGATGCTGAAGAGATAGAGCTTCTCTTAGAATTCGCAAAATGTCGTGAAATTCCCGATTTACCCTATCCAATATTAGGCAGTCCTTAATATTTTTATTTTTTTTTTTCTTTTTACTGTCTCACACCACACTTTTTTTATTCTCACATTTATATTGTATCGAGTCCTTAATATTTATTTATTATCACATTTATGTCCTTAATCTTTTTACATCACATTGCTATCTTCATTCTTATATTAATTCTCATAACTTCTTTTCAACGATGATTTTTCATTCAAAAATTTTGTCAACGTGATTTAAAATGAAGGACAAATATTTAATTGCAATTAAATTTCTCTTTGAAAAATTCTATGTGTACATAATTTGGGTACATAATGATGTCCATAATGTGATGTGAACAAAATCATTTTGTTGATGTGAAAGTGTGAAATTTTAATTAAATGTTGGATCCAGTGTCACGTGTAATTATGGACACCATTATGTGTTACATTATGTACTTGTAGCACTTCTTTTTATTTTTTTCTTATTTAAAAGTACGGGGATAAATAAGTCAGTTTACTTAATTTTAACAAATTTTTGGACAAAATCCGTTATCTTTTTGAAGATACGCTAATGGATGTAAGTTGAAGATAATAATACGTTAAAAACATTAGGAATTGAAGTGTAACAATCAATATAAATTACTATCTTTCATGCAATTAAAAATTACCTAGTCATAGTATTGTTAAGCCCATGCTTATAGCAAGTGGGCAGGAATACTCGAGTCATTCTAAACGTCATGTTGTCACATTGATGTAGAGTCGAGCTCTCTAGCAATAAGATAACCTTGTACAAAATTGTTGTCTTCAACTTCACAGCTCGACTTGGACCTTGTCACCTCGGTTAGGATGTGTACCCTCGTATGAGGGTTAATCTAGTTGGCTCGACTAGGTCGCAATTATGACAAATGTTGTCAAGGAGATTAAGAGCAGTACTTGTTGGCAACAAATTAAAGACAACCATAAAAAGATAGGGTTTGTTTGGCAATGAGAAACATTATAGGGTTATCCACTTTGCAAAAAAAAAAAACAACTAAGAGAAACAAATTAACTTCATATAAGTCATACGTACTATAAATATGGTTGCTTCTACCACTACCAGAGCAACTGCTTATTTTAGTTGTCATAATTTAGTGTCACCAAAGTGTTACAAGACTGTTTCATGTTCATTTCCTATATATTTTCCTCCCGTAAAACCACTCAAAAGAGTCAAAGACTAGTCATTAATAGAAGCTCAGCCGACGATTAATCGGCTGAAAACATAGCAGCTACCAAAGTCGGACATGCCAGTCGAAGTTTCAAAAGTTTTGGGAAATAAAACTAACCAATGTAATATATGTGACACGATACGAAGTATATGATCGCAGACAAATAACAAGATAAAAGGTAAAGAATTAATTAGCAGAGAAACGGAGTATTTTATACAATTGACTAATATAGAGAAAACAAATACAATAACTATGCTCACACGATTATTCTATATTTCAGTAATACAAAACTTGTTAAAAGTGTCTAGTATTTATAAGAGTGAATATCAAATCCTAAATATACCACAAAGATATTTTTTTCAATAAAGACGCGTGCAAAGAAAGAAAAAATATCTTATCAAAAATTCCAACATAATTTGAGTAAAAAAATCTAACAATCTCCACATTGATACAAATTTCGATATAACGAACGAAACTCCAAAATTTCTCCACCTGGAAAAAGAAATCCAACTACAATGAAAAATCTGAACCCTTTAACAAGAACTAAACTTTCTCTAACCCAAATACTTTTCATCTTCCACGATATTCAACACGGATACATGAACCCAAACACCGAGTTCCACAAAATTCATAAAGAGTTAGAATTTACCAAATAGAGTCGAAGCACACCCTGTAGCACTCTCAATGCTTTCATGGAAGGCCCCAGCTAGTCTCAATACCTTCAAAAACACTAAAAGTATGTGCAACCGAATCAGCATCCACGTACATATCTCCAATGGGTCTATCCCTAGGAATTGTATACAATAGAACTGCATGTAATGATGGCAAAACGGAATTACCCATATCCTCCAAACTCGACTAAGTAGTATTCTTCAATATGGACCCTGAACCAAATCCCAAAGTTACAGTACCAAACTGAATTTCCACCACGATACTAAATTTGTGCTAACTATTCTTTACAAATTCTACCTGACCTTGCAAGATGTATAACTGGGACCTGTTCCGCTCCTCCGATAGAACACGAACTCTTTCAAACTCTCAAGACTCCACCTCCTATAAGAAACGTGTACCCTTTTCAATTAAGAGTACTCAACGAAATGAGATTCTTCTTCAAGTCTAGAATATGTCGAACGTGATTGAGTGTTCTACATGTTTACATCCACTGCTTCAATTTGACCCTACAAATACCAACTACCCGATAAGGTTCGTTGTTATTCATGACAATGACACCTTGTGTCACTGTTTCATATGTTTGAAACAAATCCCGATTGAGACACGTATGGAACGCACAAACCGTATCCAAAATCCACTACTTATTAGGCATGTCAGAAATTGTCAAAACGTCTCCATCATTCAAACAGTTCTCGGCTATGTTGATCTCATCTGAAGTATTTGATTGCTTCCTAGATTTGCAGTCGAATTACATTTGTTCTGTGATTTGTCGCAATCCCTCTTAATTTATCCATTCTTTTTGCAATCATAACAAACCACATTACTGAAATTTGACCTCGAATTACCCCTTCTCTGATCGCTATGAACAATAAGGCATTTTCCATCTTTGATATCAAATCCAACAAGATGTTTTATCTTCTCTTTTGAAAACAAGGCATCTTACTCATCTTCAATGGTGAGAGTATCACGACTATACAAAATCGTGTCTCTAAATGAAGCGAGTAACGAACCTAAAAGGATTAAGGTCAAATCTTTTTCATCATACTTTACCTATAAAGTCTTCAAATCAGCGACGATCTCTTTGAACACGGTCGAATGATCTTCCAAAATATCCGCCTTCAGTCATGTGATGAGAATACAACCTCTGCTTCACATGTAATACAATGTTTGTCAGGTTTTTAGTCATGCAGAATTACTCAACTTCAACCACAACGCGGCAGTCATTTTCTCCTTGAAAATATCATGAAGAATATTATTAGAGAGATGAAGATGAGCCTGTGGCTTCCAATCCTTCTGTTGTTTCTTCCCCATCATCCAAGTTGTGGACATTTTGTCAAATCTCAATGATCCATCATCCAAATCCATCTGCACGAGTACAACTCGCATTTTCACTTGTTATAACGAGGATCTTGTATTGAGATCCAAGATCGAAATTTTATATTTCATGGTTGTCATCAATAACAAATCACAACCAATAGCTCTGATACCACTTATTGAAAAATAATAATATATATGACACAATATAAAGTATATGATCGTAAACAAATAACAAGATAAAAGGCAAATGATTAGTTGGCAGAGAAACAGAGTATTTTATTCAATTTATTAATATGGAGAAAACAAATACAATAATTGTGCCTACACAATTATTCTATATTTCAGTAATACAAAATTTATGAAAAGAGCCTAATATTTATAAGGGTGAATGTCAAACCCTAAAAATACCACAAAGGTTGAAACAAGATAAAAAATCACGTGGATTAAAGGAAACAATATTTTACCAATATTTTTCCAATAAAAATATGTACAAAAAGGAAAAAATATCTTCTCAAAAATTCTAACCTAATTTGGA
>CAIGRB010148465.1:0-20327 GCA_903798255.1 Fraxinus quadrangulata
ATAGATGTTTTAAATTTCAAAAATTAGGTTTTTATTAAGCCCTTGTTTGTCTACCATTTTTTCAAAACATTGTTTGCTACAGTAAGATTCTCCACCACACATTCACCCAATAAAATATTCTACACACAAATCAATAAAGTTACTTTAAATTTCAACCACACATTTTTCAAAAAATACTATTCATTACTCCATTTTCAACACAATAATGGGTGACAAACAAGGCATTAAATTGATGTCTATATCAAAGGTCGAGCCGATGCCCTTATTTCTATCATTTGAACAATGCTTCAAATTGTCCTTCAATCCAGATGTTATGGTCGAGCACGTCTTGATACCAAGGCATTTGCGCCAAAAAATTCCAAAGCAAATAACTAGAATTCCAGCCTCATATTTTCTGAGGCATCATACATAGAAGAAATCCAATACATGTATAATGGTGGCCTTTTTCATCAGAGATATTAACCCCTACTCTTTGGCAAGAAATCTGAACCTAGATATTCTTTCATTCTGGGGCCATTATATATGGGATTTTTTTAGTTTTAAAAAGTTTGAACCCGAATACTCTTTCAATTTGCAACTTATTTTTAAGGGCTCAATCCCAAGATAATGTTTTCATACAGGTTGTTGGGTTTTGTGACCCAAATTCGGTCCAAATTGGGTTTAGGGCTTCGCGTTTATAGTATTGGGCTTGAAGATGTCAAAATATGGTCTAAGAGGGAAAAAAGGCGGATTGACGGCACTGAACTCGAGCGAGAGGAGAAAAATTGGAACAGTAAGTCTCACGCCCGCCTACCGCTGAGCTGTCGGCCGTTTATCGCTCGAACGATTCTTTTTTCTGTTTTATGCGATTTTTGTCCTAGTTTCCATATTTTAGGTTAAGTCTAATTCCATATTTTAGGTTAAGTCTAAGGTTTGGACTTATCTCCTATAAATAGAAAACCCTTCATTGAGTTTAATAGACCTGAAATTGCAGAAATTGTATTTTTCTCTCCATTAGTTGTTAATAAAATATTCGGTTCCTCTGCCAATTTCTTCTTCTTGTTTGCTTTTCTTTTAAATCTTGTTCTTGCTTATTTATTTATGCTATACTTCATATTGCGCCATATCGCCTCCTCCTCAATTTCTAACAAGTGGTATCAGAGCCAAGGTTCAGCAATTTCGCAGAGCAAGGATTTGATTGTTTGAGGTTTTTGTTATCGATGGCTACCGTGAAGTATGATATTCAGCCGTTGGATCGCAATACAAGATTTTCGTTGTGGCAAGTGAAGATGAGAGCTATATTGGCGCAGATGGATTTCGATGATGCTTTGTTGGAATTTGATAGGATGCCCACAACTTGGACAATAGAGGAGAAGTAACGGAAGGATCGCAAGACACTTTCACAAATTCATATTCATCTATCTAATAACATTCTTCATGACGTCTTGAAGGAACCGACAACAGCTGCATTGTGGTTGAAACTGGAGCAATTGTGTATGATCAAAATTCTGACCAGTAAATTACATCTGAAGCAGAAGCTTTATTCTCATTGCATGGCAGAAAGCTGATCACTGGAAGACCATCTAGCCGTGTTTAAGGAGATTGTTAGAGGTAAAATATGATGAAGAGGACTTGGCTTTAATCCCGTTGTGCTCGCTGCCTAGTTCGTTTTCGTTATTTAGGAACATGATTCTATACAGTCGTGATACACTCAACCATTAAAGGCATGTATGATGCCTTATTCTCAAAGGAGAAGATGAAGCATCTGGTTAGAGTTGGTTCCAGAGATGATAAAGCTCTTGTGGTTTGTGGTGAAACGTGTAAGATGTCTTGTTCTCAAAGGAGAAGATGAAGCATCTGATCGGAGCTGGGTCTAGAGATGATAAAGCTCTTGTGGTTTGTGGTGATCAGCGAAGGGGCAAGTCGATGGTGGATTTCACCAATAGGGCCTGTTTTTACTGCAAGAGGAAATGACACATTAAGAGGGATTGCGAGAAGTTGCATGGTAAGAGTAATTCTGCTGCAAATCGTGGGAGGCAATTAGAGACTTCAGGTGAAGCAGATATTGCAGAGAACTTTGTAAGTGATGGACTCTATCTTTTGACGATTTCTGATGTTGAATCCAAGCCTGATGAGTAGTGGATTTTGGATACAGCCTGTGCATTTCATATAAGTCCCAATTAGAATTTGTTTGAATCATATGAAACGATGATGCAAGGTGCCGTTGTCATGGGAAACAACGAATCTTATCGGATAGCTGGTATTTGGATAATCAGATTAAAGTTGGTGGATGAACAATCAAAACACTTGGCTATGTTCGACATGTTCCAGACTTGAAGAAGAACATCATCTCCCGGAGTACCCTAGAATCGAAATGGTATACATTCTCTAGTACATGTGGAGTTTTGAAGGTTCGGATGGGGTGTACGTATTGTATTGGAGGGGCAGAGAAAGTCCCAGTTATACATCTTGCAAGGTTGGACAGAATCAGTGAAGAAATATCATCACAAGTTTGGTATCGTAGTGGATATACAGTTTGGTACTGTACCATTGAGAGTTGGTGACGAGACTATCCGGGGCCTTCAATTAAAGCATTTAATGGTGATTCTGCTACATGGTGTGCTTTAACCCTATTTGGTAAATTTTGAATTCGTTGTGGATTCTGGAAACCCGGGGGTTGGGTTTAATTGTATCCGTGTTTGGATATGGTGGAAGAGGAAGAGTATGTTTTGAGTTTAAGAGATGTTTTGTTCAAGTTGAGGAGTTCAGTGTGTTTCGTTGCAGTCGTACTTATTTTTCTAGGTAGAGAAATTTTGGAGTTTCGTTCGTTGTACCGAAATTTGTGTCAAGGTGGAGATTGTTGGATTTTGTGACCTAAATTCGATCTAAATTGGGTCTAGGGCTTCGCGTTTGGAATATTGGGCTCGAAGATGTCAAAATAGGGTCCAAGAAGGAAAAAAAGAGGATTGATGGTGCTGGATGGACGCTCGAGAAAAATTAGAACAGTAAGTCTCTCGCCTGCCTGTTGCTGAGCTGTCACTCGAGCGACAGGTTGTTGCCCGCTTATCATTTGCTCGAGCAAGAGGAGAAAAATCGAAACAGTAAGTGTCTCGCCCGCCTGTCACTGAGTTGTTGCTCGAGCTACAGGCTGTCCCTCGCTTATCGCTCGAGCGAACTGTTTTATTTCCTTCCTTTTCGGTGTTATGCGATTTTTGACCTAGGTTCCATATTTTAGGTTAAATCTAGGATTTGGACTTGTCTCCTATAAATAGAAGTCTTTTCATTCAGTTTAATAGACCTAAAATTGCAAAAAGTTGTATTTTTCTCTCCATTGGTTGTTAATAAAATATTTGATTCATCTGCCAATTTCTTCTTTTTGTTTGCTTTTCTTTTAAATCTTGTTCTTACTTATTTGTTTATACGATCTATACTTCATATCGCGCCATATCGCCTCCTCCTCAATTCCTAACAAGTGGTATCAGAGCCAAGGTTCAACAGTTCTGCAGAGTAAGGATTTGATTGTTTGAGGTGTTTGTTATCGATGGCTACCATGAAGTATGATATTCCGATGTTGGATTGCAGTACAAGATTTTCATTGTGGCAAGTGAAGATGAGAGCTATATTGGCGCAGATGGATTTGGATGATGCTTTGTTGAGATTTAATAGAATGCCCACAACTTGGACAACAGAGGAGAAGCAACGGAATGATCGCAATGCACTTTTGCAAATTCATCTTCATCTATCTAACAACATTCTTCAGGACGTCTTGAAGGAAAAGACAGCAACTGCATTGTGGTTGAAATTGGAGCAATTGTGCATGACGAAAAGGCCAACCAGCAAATTGCATCTGAAGTTGAAGTTTTATTCTCATCCCATGGCAGAAAGTCGATCACTGAAAGACCATCTGGCTGTGTTTAAGGAGATTGTCGTAGATTTGGAGACGTTAAAGGTAAAATATGATGAAGAAGACTTGGCTTTAATCATGTTGTGCTCGCTGCCTGGTTCGTTTTCGTCGTTTAGGGACACAATTGTATACAGTCGTGACACAGAGAAGATGAATCATCTGGTTGGAGCTGGTTCCAGAGATGATGGAGCTCTTGTGGTATGTGGTGATTAGAGAAAGGGCAAGTCGATGGTGGATTCTACCAATAGGGTCTGTTTTTACTGCAAGAAGAAAGAAAACATAAAGAGGGATTGCAAGAAGTTGCATGGTAAGGGTAATTTAGGTGCAAATCGTGGGAGGCAATCAGATTATTCACGTGAAAAAGACATTGTAGAGAACTTTGTAAGTGAGGGGGACCTTTTGACAATTTTTGACATGGAATCCAAGCATGACGAGGATTGGATTTTGGATACTGCCTATGCATTTCATATGAGTCTCAATCAGAATTTGTTTGAATCATATGAAATGGTGACGCAAGGTGCTGTTGTCATGGGAAATAACGAATCTTGTCGGGTAGCTGGTATTGGGAGCCTCAGATTGAAGTTGATGGATGAAATAATCAGAACACTTGGTCAGGTTCAACATGGTGCAAACTTGAAGAATAACATCATCTCGTTGAGTATCCTGAATTCGAGAGGGTATATGTTCTCTGGAGTGGGTAGAGTCTTGAAGGTCCGAAAATGTGTTTGTGTTGTATTGAAGGGGCGAAGAAAGTCCCAGTTATACATCTTGCAAGGTTGGGCAGAATCAGTGAAGAGTTATCAGCACAGTTTTGGTATTGTTGTGGATATACAATTTAGTATAGTACCGTTAGGAGTTGGCTCTAGGTCTATTTTGGAGAATACTACTCTGTCGAGTTGGGGGATATGAATAATTCCGCTTTGCCACCACAGTCTACGGTTCCATTGTATTCAACGGCTAGGGAGAGATCCATTGGAAATAGGTACGGGGATGCTGATCNAGTACTTAACTTGCTAGTATTATTTATCAAGAGATGAATTCCATTGTAATATCACTATGATAAAGTGTGGGGCGAGTTGAAATCCCTTGAATATCAACATTGTATGAGGATCGGCACTCCTTGTTATAAGTCACTGTGTGGGTCATATTGAGGTCCCATGAAAGCTCAATAATGGGTCGTGTTGAGGTTCCGTAAATCTCAATATTGTATAAGGCGATGTACTCCATATTTGTAAGTCACCGGAAGCATTGCAAAGGGTTTGATTGCACCATAAGTCAATCAACATAGTGAAAAGGTCTTGTTCGTGTCGGAGAGTTTGGTAACGGAGGAAAATTGAAACAGTAAGTCTCTCACCCGCCTGTCGCTCGAGCGACAGGCTATCGTCGGCTTATCACTCCAGCTTCGCTTGAGTGACGGGCCGCTATTTTATTTCTTTCTTTTTCGGTTTTACGCGATTTTTGACCTAATTTTCATATTTTAGGTTCTCCTTTAAATAGAAGACTCTTCATTCAGTTTAATAGACCTGAAATTGTAGAAGTTGTATTTTCTCTCCATTGGTTGTTAATAAAATATTCGGTTCCTTTTCCAATTTCTTTTTTGCTTTTCTTTTAAGTGTTGTTCTTGCTTATTTGTTTGTACGATCTATATTTCATATCGCGTCATATCACATTCTCAAATTCCTAACACAGATTGAAGGAGTAACTTGTAACTCCCTGAAGGATTCTTAACTTATCTTCCCTGCAATTTTTTATTTATAATGGATACTCTTTCAATCCCTAGATAGTTTACTGTACAGGTTAAAAGAGTAAGTCCATGAAATGTTCTTAGTTTCTCTCTTCTGTTGGTTTTTTCTCATAGAGAATACCTTTTCAATCTCTAAGAGATTTGGTTAGTGTAGGGTGGAAGAAAACAAATCTACTTTGGATTCTTAGCTTATCCTCCTTATTGTGGCTTTTATATAAATATTCCCATGTAGGTTAAAGGAAAGAGGCTTAGTCAGAAGCTCAACTTTCCCATTGGAGTCTTCATATGAAAAATACCAATAATCCTCAATGATTTATAAAGAAAGACCTATATGAGACCTAGAATACCTTTATGGGTCTTCTAATGAAACATAATATCAATACTCATCGATGAATTAATGGAAAGAGACCTAGATAGAGCCTTAACTCCCTCATTAGGTCTTCGGTGAACATCTCCTTGGGTCATAAAACCTTTCGAACCATACGCTAGCTCCACGACATGCCGTAAGATTTCGCTTTTGTAATGATGGCCTCATGTTGAGGCTCAACGGTTAACGGCTATCACGAACCACCGTGGATACATAGTAGCCCCTTCTCTTCATCATCAAACGATCACAAGCTAAAATTTCGAGGCCTTATAGAGATCGTCTTAGCATATTCATCTATGATTGTAGTATTTTTATTAAGGATAACCACTAGCTTCCACTGACCTTCAATAGCAAACATATCAAGAGCTAGTTCTGGGACAAACACATGCATAAAGCTGACATATAGACTTCAGTTTCTAAAAGTTCCATGAGCTTATGTCCTGAGTACTCACAGACGCTTTGAATAAATAAGGATTTACAATCGGTCTTTATTGAGCCTCTGCTCATGGGATGATTCCAAGCTAAGGTTCAGAGTATAACTTAGCTACTAGCTCTATAAAATTGAACCCTGATATTTATGAATCATGGGCGAGGACCTAGAACACTCGTGGACCATCGAGATGACATCAATGGTCAAAGTCATGGCACCGAGGTTCCGAAAATGCCTCAAATCAATAAGGGCTTACAACTGACCCTTAGCATTGAGCGTCCAAGAACCATTAGATGAAGTTTAGAGGAAATTCGTAATGTTGATGCCCCATTCTATTTCTTTGAGATAGTAATCTTTCATCACATGTGAGGTGAGAACCTATTTGAATAAATAAGGGTCTCTTCTCTTTACCATTTTTAAGCAGTTTTCTATTTTTTGATTTTTCAAAATAGTGAAAATGCGTTCTCTTTCCTAGTTTCGAAAATGCGTTTTTGAAAACAAGTTAAAAATTTAAACAGAAAATTCAAAATAATAAATTTGTCGTTTTGAGTGTTTTCAGTTATAATCAAGTCAAAATTTTCAAAACGCGTTTTGAATGTTTTCAAAACAATTTTTCAAAATGTCAAAAAGAACACATTTTCAACAATATCAAAATGAACACTCAAAACACAAAATCCAACATGAATTCAAAACTCAAAACTCAAAACACAAAACTGAAATACAAAGAAAACAACCCTAATGTTTGGAGATAACAGTCCACCTGTCAAATACGAGGCAATAACTTGTCTAAAAAACAAAGTGTGACAGCTATGGTGGCCCGATCGTATATATCTGGATTCATATGATAGCCCAAACACATAGAATGATGACTTTAGAAAATTAGAAAATGTACTACCATGTATAATGAAGCCATTAAACTAGCGCCGGATACCGCTTAAATTAGGTACATGAAGCATTTCGATCATTCACTCTGAAAAACCTTTTAATTTCTATAGTCTAGGTTAATATCCACTAGGATGGTCAAATAGCTTTTTATTCAACGACCGCCACTCTGAATGCCCTACCAATAAATAGCATATACTATTGCTGCTTGCTTTTGCAACAAAGTTATGAAGATTTCTTCCCCATTTTTAGTCCATTTCATGTTCTTTCTGAAATTACTCATCCATTAAATTTCTATCCATGAAATAGGAACCAATGCCCAGAATACTAGTGTTGAGGATATGAAACTGTGAATGGTGCATGTTCATGAAAATATCTTTCGAATTAAAATACCGCACGTGTACGGTTCATTAACAAGTAATTAAGTGGATTTGAGTTCAAGTATCGTTCCATATAAATTAATTTATTTCAATTTTAATTATCGCGATCTTAACCGAAATGTGAATAATATGGTGTGTTTGCTTGTGACAAAATTATGACTAAATTAATTTACTTATACAATTATGATTATATTAACTGAACTAAATTCAAATTGATATGTTTGATTTATTACAAGATTCTTCATTCTCCTAGCACAAATAAACCTGTCCTAAGAAGAAAGCAAAGAAATATTGAAGAATCGACATCACCAAATAAAGTTTGAATTGAATTTTTGATTCTTGGAATCGATCTTCATGTTTCTTGCCTCATTCTATGCTTCAAAATTTCTTAGAATGTGTTGTAATGAGTAGTGACCACTTCTGGACGGCCCTAGATCTTTAAAAGACGTTCCAAGATTTGTTTCAATAAGAGTTGGAATCATATATGGAAATCAGATTTTTTCCTTTGAAAATGTACTATGCTATAGCATAGTACAAACTCATGCTAGCATAGTTCAATGAATTTCAACCCTGGAATTCCCTGAAGTTGACTTGCGACCGCATGGTATATTACCTTATGTGACCGCATAGTGTAGATGAAAATTCAAAAGTTGCGTTTTAGTCCCCGAACTTCGTTTTCTCATTTTGTGATCTCTTTTCTCGCTTTTTCTTCTTCCAGCACATCATTCCTGTGCTCAATTTGTCTCGACTCTTTCATATCTTCGTTTTTCTTTTCAGGCCATCTTTCAGCTATTTGTACTTTGGTCCCTAAACTTGGTTTTTCTTCCATTTTAGTCATTTTTCGCTTGTTTCTCCTAAATTTCACCATGTCCATCAATGTTATCTTACAAAACATAATTTATATAGAATTAAACCATATTCCAATATATTTGCCAATAATTATTCATATTTTGTGGCCTAAATAAGTGTATAAAATGCATTTATCAAATCCTCCAAATTTGAACAATTGTTTGTCCTCAAACAAACTGCAGCTTAATTCCAAACAAAATATGGTTTGACAACCTGCTGTGTCTCAGGATTGGAATTTAACTATCAACACAATGAAAAGTTTCAACACTACAAAATCAAATCAACTTATACCAGTTACATGCAAAACTTGATGTGTGTGGATGTAAACTCATGTAAACATATCAAGCTCATGATTTGCTCAAATCTTGACGTGTCAAATATTTTCTTTATTCCCTCGAGAGATACACACCCCCTCTAAATTTATTCTTTTTACTCAATTTTCTTGGGGTGCATCTTTAGTTGAACTTATTTAGTTCTACTCCTTATTCTCTCTTAGTTTGGATGGATTTTACTATCACAAATTCACACTTTAACAAAGCTGAGATTCTTCTATATTTTTTACAGCTCTAACATTTAAGACTAAACTAAACTACTTGCCTCATATCAAATGTATAGTTCTATCAACCAAATGTCTTAGTGCTTAATCAATGTAATTGTGTTTTTTCTAAACTATTATTGTTTTTTTTTTTTCAAACATTTTCTTATTTGCTTTTTATATAACCTATATAGTGAGTTTTAGGCCGATGGCTCACAAGTCAGATGACCATAGGACACATGTTTTAAACCCTTATAGGCTAATTCACTCAAGTTATACATGATTAAAAATATGATTTTTTACACATAGATTCATGCTATGCGCTTTTCTTTTAGACATTCAGCCTCTAAAACCAACCCCCAACTTAAGATTTTCACCTCACTGTAGTCTTATTGGTTTTAGACAATCCACACAAGATAATTTCATGCACAAAATCTCTAGTTATCTCAATGTTCCCTTGTAATAGCTAAACCTCTCCAAACTACACTATAAATGGATTACAGATAAAAACAGTAGAGATTTTTCAGGTTTAACTTACTATGTTCAAATCTTCTCTAAGTAATGAGCCAAATCACCAATTTAATGTATAAAACATGAGTGTCATGCAAAGAGAATGTCAAGTTTCAGATAAACAAGTATTGTCTAATCTAATCATGTAATGTTTCTACTATTTATAGTCCATACTTATACCAATATTCAACATCATTACCGACAAGGTCATCAAATCCACATAAGCACACAAAATAATGAGCACATACTAAAAAAAACTACTAATGTTTTTTTAATCTTTTCACGAATAATCAAACAAAAAGCAGTAAATTATACACAAATATTGATTAACAATCAAAAGTGTCATGAAAATACTGCTACCTCCCAAAATTATACAAAACATTATCCTTAATGTGTAGCAATTTTAATGAGGTGCAGAATTTTAGGACAAAAATAGAATTAGGTACAAAAATAGAGGTGACGAATATTCCCCTAATCAATATGGATGTGGCGGTGAAGATAGTGGAGGGAAACTAGAGCCAAATGTGCCATCTGCTGAAGGTGGAGGCAGTCGAGCAAGAATCTATTTTATCAACTCGGACCGTTGGGCGAATTCGGTTTGTGAGCCCCTTATCATGCCAAAGCCTTCGTCAAGCTGCCCCTACATACCCTAAAGTAGTGTCGACTGCTCCCAAACCTCAATCTTGATATTGTCTAATCGGTCCCACATCATGTTAGCCCTTAGCTGTATACCATCAAGTCTGCCCACATAAGTACTCAACTGCCCATCTAAGATCTCGACCTCTCTAGTTTAATTAGATTTTCCACAAGTAATGCCCAATGGCTAACGATATCGAAAAATTTAGATGTCGCATCTTGATTTAAAAACCTTCTTATACCCTCCAAGTCCCTGGATACGAGCAGTACCAGAAGTGTAGGTAGCTTTCTCATTTCCTTTAGCAGTTAGTTTAGGAGGCATCCTGTAAACACAAAAAATTAAAAGAATTAATCTATCGGTGATGCATAAATGAACGATATGTCGCTTGTAAATAAGATAATAGCATGAGTAACTAATCCCCCAAACTCATGTCAAAAGATATGTATACAATGCTGGCACTCAATGAATTCAAGTAACGAAACCAAACAAATCATAAAGTGATGTAACGATGCCATGCTTGGTGAAACATGTAGTGAAATATGGGTATTATCTAAAAAAATTTCAAAGTGTGGCTTACAAACCCAAAATCAACTCAAACAATGCAAATTCTCCATTTGGATCCATGAGTAACCAAGGAATTTCGCCTCGGATATCGTCGAGAAAAATCAAAAGCAATCTCCAGGCATATGAAAGAGTTCATATTGGTTTTACACATATTCAAATATGAGGTCAAATGGAATTCGTTTGTGTTAGAAAACTGAGGGACAAAGTGGGGGACTTGAAATGACTTGTGTCGAACCATGTCATGCCTACATGTGCCAACTTTGGGTGAGATGTGTTCTATTATAATTTCAATGAATTCAAACACCACAGACAGCCCCACTTGCATACCAACAATATCAATTGAGAGATGAACCCTAATTCAACATAAATTTTCACCTAGGCAATTTATTAAACACCTAGTCGGCAATTCACTTTGTTCTAATAATGGGATGGAAATTTAGTTCAAATCCAACCAATATCTTCACAATTCAATCCCAAACAATTTCTCCACAATCTACCTAATGCCCATATCCTCAATCAACCAAATTTATCCACGAACAACAAAGTGTCCATTGTATAGAAATGAGGGCAAAAAGAAATGATACATACCTTAAAGTTCTTTAATGAAGATGAATTGAAGGTAAAATTGATGCATGGAACACACGTGTGAGTGTCGTATACTTGTGAAATGCAAAGTGGAAGTGTCGTGTGTGCAAATTTAAAATTGGTGTAGTGGAAGAAGTGTTGTGTGTGTGCAAAAAAAGGAAAGTGTCGTGTGTGTGGGTGCTTTAAAAGCTATTTCAAATTTGCGGTCGCATAAAACAAAAATTCATGACCAATTTAGGCACTGATGCTTTAGGTTCGACTGCATGGTAGGTAGTACTATGCGATCGCATAAACTACCGAAAGGTAGATTTTGCCTATTTCAAAATTTTTGATTGTTCAATCATCCCCAACCTCCCGGACCTCGAATTTCGTACCAAACAAGTTAAAATCAGTAAGATGAGCATATGAAACATGGAAATATTTTTAAAATGACACGTCTTCCTGAAAACTTGTTTTGGTCAATTTTTTTTTTAATTCTCTTTTTTTTCTATCCATAACTCGAATCGGCTTTCCACCGTCCTCGAAGTAATTCAAAACACATTTTAAACTATATAGTTCGAGTGTAAGCCATGTTGTTGGTCGAAAAAGCACTTGTAAACTTGAAAACACTTGTTGATATGGGAAATCTTAAAAATGATCTTTTTGCCTCGAAATGTATGATTTTACACCGAATCAACAAAGTAGCACTCTGACACTCTCAAACTCGTACACAACACCTTTAAATCTATTTTGAATCATGCATGGACTCTTCGTGAGTTATAAGGATATGAATGACCTAATATTACTAAAAACTATCAAAAACATGAAAAATTCCTAATCTAATGCATAAAGTAGAATAAATAAAAGGGAAGAAGCATTGTATTACCTCTTAACAAGTGCTTGTTTATAGTTTATAGCTTGACTTTATGGCGGTTGATTCACTCCGATGTTCTAAGATGAACGATTGACTTTTCCATTGAGAATTCACCGCTCCAATAAGTCTTCAACCACTGTCTATTAACTTTAAAAATCCACTTTCTTTCGTGATGATCTCTATAGCCCCACATGGATATACCTTGGTAATTGTGTATGGACCTGACCACCTTGATCTCAACTTTCCTGAAAAAGCTTGAGTTAGAGTTGTATAACAGGACTTTTTGGCCCACCACAAACTTTCTTCTTTAAATATATATGTCGTGCTACATTTTGGTGCACTCCTTATAGATCTTTGCATTCTCATAGACTTCTAGTCGAAACTCATCCATTTCATTCAATTGAAATAATCTCTTTTCACCAGTTGCTTTCAAATCAAAATTGAAGTTTCTTACTACCCAGTAAGAATGGTGTTCTAATTCAACTGACAAGTGACATGCTTCCCCAAAAACCAATAAGGAGACACGCCTATAGGTATTTTGAAAGTTGTTCTGAAAGCCCACAAAACATCATCAAGCTTCTTAGACCAATCATTTCTCGAAGAATTCATCGTTACCTCAAGTATCCACTTTAATTCCCGTTTGGAGATTTCAACTTGTCCGCTGGTTGGAGGTTGATAAGGAGTAGCTATACGCTGCTGGACGCCATATTTAGCCAATAATGGCTCAAGTTATCGATTGTTAAAGTGTTTTCTCCCATCATTATTGATAGCTCGAGGTGTGCCATAATTGAATCTTCGCATCTTAGAATCGATCTTGGTGTTCTTGCCTCCTATTATGCTCCCAAAATCTCTTAGAATGTATTATAATGCGTGGTGACCACTTTTAGATGACCCTAGGTCTTTAAAAGATGTCTCAAGATTTGTTTTCATAAGAGTTGAAATCATATAAGGAAACCAGAATTTTCCATCCGAAAATGTATTATGCTATAGCATAGTTCAATGAATTTCAACGTTGGAATTCCCTAAAGCTGACCATGCGACCATGTGGTATATTACACTATGTGACCGCATGTTGTAGATGAAAATCCAAAAGTTACGTTTTAGTCTTTGAACTCCGTTTTCTCGTTTTGTGATCTCTTTTCTCACTTTTTCTTCTTCTTCTTCCAACACATCATTCATTCGCTCAATTTGTCTTCGACTATTTCACATCTTCGTTTCTTTTCAAGGTCATCTTTTGGATATTTACACTTTGGTCCTTAAATTTTAGTTTTCTTTCATTTTTCATTTTTTCGCTTGTTTCTCTTAAATTCCACCATGTCCATGAATGTTATCCTACAAAACATAATTTATATATAATTAAGTCATATTTCAATATATTTGCCAACAATTACCCATGTTTTACGCCCTGAATAAGTGTATAAAATGCATTTAGCAGTGCAAATGACATTGTTGAGCTTAAGGCGCAGTCGCTCTTAAAGATATACAAGCATTTTAGTAATGTATCTTCATCACATTCGGGAATAAACTATAATGTCAACATCTGTCCAATATCTTGGATTAAGTTGGGATCCCTTTCCTCAGTATGGGAAGTCCTTTGCTAGGTGTTGTCAAGGGGTGGGATATCATAATTCACTATCTATCCTTTCCTATCTTAAGCCATTCCCTCAAAAGAATCTTATTGACGAAGTCTTGCATTTTGCAAGAAAAAAGAGAGGTTCAAAGAGGGATAGATTCCTAGAAAAACCAATGCCTTCAGAGCCTATCTTAAGTTCATGTTTAGGCACAGAAGGTGACAAGTAGACTATATGTGTCGAAGACTAATAGCTTAGCCAATTTGGCCCATCCGTCGCTTCATGAATATATCTAAAAATTTGTTGTCTCATTCTGTGTCGACCCATTGAGGTTTAGACTCGTTTCCTTTGTAATTATTTCAACTAATGAGAAGTGTTATTTTTTTATTTATACCCTTGCTTTTACATTTATCATGTCGCAACAAGTTAGTTGTTGACTAAAAATGGTACCTAATTATCAATATACTCAAGTTAAAATGACAATCCGAATAAAAAAATTCGTTATTATAAGCATGTTTGATCCAAAAAAATTTTTAACAAAAAATCAAAACAAGCACAATAAACTATAAATCAAATAATACGATTTAAAACTAAAATAGACATAAGAAGCTTCCTAGGAAAATAAAGGCATAATCCATAACTGACCATGTACCGATTGCCAAGTCGATGCATTCACTCGAAGATATAGGTAACTTGGCGAAACAACTAACAATACTTTTACAATTTAGAGTTCCAAAGGTGAGGCTGCTCAAACACGTCTAAATCTTCAATTTTGTATGTTCCGAGGTAGACTTAGGATGCAATTTGGTATGGCAATTCCCATTTTGGATTGGGGGTACTTTTATTGACAACCTTTGTTGCTAAAAAGACCTTGCTTCTATTGGTAACCTTTGTAGCTAAAAAGACCTTTCTCAACACAAGATCATTGAGTTGGAAGAAATTTCTTTTTACCCGTGTGTTGTAATACATAGCCATCCTTCTCGTGTAAGCAACAAGGTTTTCTTTAGGATTATCCTTATCCTCGTCCAAGAGGTCTACCTCGTTCTACTTATCGTATAATTCAACACTTTATTATACATGGTACATAGAAGAAAGAGGGTGCCTACTTTTACTGGCACTATAGTCTCGACACTTAGGTTAGATAGAATGTCATCTCTCCAATTGTTACTTTGCTAGCAGTGTGGCAAGCCCACACTACATTGTGGAGCTCCGAGTCTTTTTTCATGGCCTTAAGTTTCTTTTAAGGGCATACTTGATGGTCTCGTTAACAACTTTATTCAGGCCATTTGCTTACTAGTGATAGGGGCTTGAAAATTGCTTTTTGATCTCATAGTCATCACAGAGTTTCTCAACTTCTGATTATCAAACTACTTCTCCTTGTCCGAGACCATGAAATGGGAGACCTTGAATCTATACATATCCTTCATATGCACTTGGTTGTGTTGCTTTAGTAATCTTGGTCATGCACTCTGCTTCATCCCATTTGGTGAAGTAGTTGATGGCATCACCATAAAACTAGGCTCGAACTCATATCTTTACAACTGGACCCACAATATTTGTGCCCCATTTGGAGAAAGATCATGGACTACTGGTGTGTGCCGTCGCAGGCACCCAAAAGTAATACCTTAACCTCTAAAGCTAATGTAGTAGTGGAGGTAAGGGTCGATTCCACGAAGAGTATGTAATTCAATATTTTATGCTTCGTACAATGATTGAAGGGTTTTGGTATGCAAATAATTGTAAATAACACAATTAATAATAATGAAAATTAAATAAATGAAAATAATCAAAAGACTAACCTTGGTCTAAGTCCACTTCCACCATCGGAAATCCATAACCGATCATAGATGCAAATATAAATCAATTTATACTTTGAATATCCACCGTTGGAATAATTTTCCTATTTCTCCTTAATTTTAGTTAATTAGAAAACAAGCGATCCAATTAAACCTAATTACTAAACAACTCAAGACAAGCACTATGAATTTAATATAGTAATAGCCTTAATAATTAGAGAAATCGATGGAGCTAAATAAAACAAGCACAAGCGGTTGCATTTAACCTAGTTGAATCTTCTTCCTAAGATTCAGTAATTACTAAAGTAACAAATTATTAAACCCTAGTTGCTTCACAAATTAAAAGAATTAAACAATTACGGATTTGATGTTTAACTTAGCGGTATATTATTACAATCAATAAACTAGTGGGCCCTCTAGTAATCAAACGCAACAATTCATAGAAATAATTGCAGAAGAACATTCAATATTCAAAATATAAATTAAACGATGTAAAACAATTTAGATCTCACGGTAATGTAGTTCTGCGGCTTTTGTTTCCTTCAACAAAGTATAAAAGTTTAGTTACAATCCATGAATCTATGAGCAAAATAATGAAGAATGAAGTTTAGAGGCGTTCTGTACGTTTTTCCCTCATTATATTGTTTTAAAATATGTATTTATAGTTGTTTCCATATGTAGTTGACTTAAATTCGAAAACCAGAATTTTAGTGTCGGGAATGCATGCGACCGCATGGTAGTAAGTCATGCGGTCACATTGAACATTGAAATTGGGCTCTGAAATTCACTGAAACACATCTTGCGGCCGCAAGGAATTAAAGTCATGCGACCATATGGTTTTGCCAATTTTTCACTGGATAGCTTTCAATATTTTGGTCATATCTTTCTCTCTCGATGTCTGATTTAGTGATTCAAGATGCATTGGAAAACTAACTCAAAGGGATACAACTTTGCTTCAGATATATTCTTCCAATTCAATCGTTTTCCATATCAAAATTGGGTCTTAATATGAGGCTGAAAACCAGTGTATAACTTTTCGATTGGAAATTGATGTGTGATCATACTTTCACGATATTTCATCCCTTTGACATCTTCTTTCAAACAATTGACTCCTATTACTCTCAAATCTTCATCGTTTGGTTCGACACAATTTTTGTGTATTTGCACGTTAGTCCTTGAACTTTCATTTCCTTTCACTTTGGTCACTTTTCACATATTTCTTCCAAATTATGCCATCTTCATTAAATTGACACCTAGTTCAATAAGTACATTTTGATACAAAATAATCATACAAGCGCATAAAATAAGGAGGGAAAAATATGCATTTTACAGTCCTATCAACTATAGACAGCACTAAGTTCCTGAGGGTATAATTGAGGTAGATTGTAAAACCTCTAACACTTAATCATTCCTCATATCATAGTCCAATGAGTTTTTCATCAGGGTCAACCAATAGTATCCCTAACACAAGATTTTCTCTACGATTGATAATCCACCTACATAATATCTGCAGGTTCTCTCTTGCACTTTACGAAATAGTATTCATCCTTGTTCCTCCCAACATAACATATCAAGGGAGGAGCAGAAATACCTCACCTAAATAGACATCCATCCTTACTACAAATTGAGGCTTTCTAAGCTTCAACTTCATAGCTTTGGCCAAGTCAAAGGGAAGCTAATCTACAAGTAATCCAAAAGATCTTTTATTCATTTGGATTGTTGGAAGATTATCATTGCTTCTTCTTTTGCCTTGATAACTTTTTCAAGTACTCAATTGGAAGTATTCTCAACGTTCGGTATCTTTGCTATTTCTATTTCGGACAAAGTGTCAGCGCTAGTGTTATATGAATGAGTGATTTAAAAGATCTCAAACTTGTTAAAGTTTGACAATAAGTCCCAGAAGTACTTTAGATAATCAACCATGCTTTATCTATAATGATGAAATCGCCATTCACGTGGCTTACAATAAGCTAAACTGTTGAGTTGAGTTTCCTTCACCTATATCCCACTTGTCAACTTGAGCTCTGCTATCAGTGCCTCATACTCTGCTAAATTGTTCAAAGCTTGGAATCTAAACCACAATATGTAGTTCAAGTGATATCTCCTCAAATTAGCCGTCAATAGAAAGCTTCCATTTCCTTTATTCTAATGATCTCGGATCTTCGACGTCCATGGGCACTGCAAGCTATCGGTGAATTTGGAAATAAATTTTGTTAGTATCTATCCCTTAATAGTGATTTTTGGTTGGAATTGGATGTTGAATCAAGTGAACTCAATTTTCTATTTTATTAGTTTCCTAGAGGCATCGATTTTTTGTAAGACCTACCCAACATGAAATTGGTTAATACTTCTACATTAGGGCATGAAGATATCAATTTCCTAGAAGCTATGATTAAGGTGAGAGTCAATTTTACCATTTCCAAATACCTAGTCCCGACGTTTTACAGGGTTTGCTCACATAATAGATCGACGATTATTGTGACCCCATATTCATACAAGCACAACACCATAGTCTCTATCGAGATAACAAAGTAGATCTGTGAGGCTTCTCCCTAAACTAGTTTGGACAGAAAGGAGCTTGACAAAAGTGCTCTATCTTAGCTAGGATGGCCCCTATGCATTTTTTGGATCCACTCGAATTTCTTTTCTCCTTTATGTATCTTGAAGAAAGGGAGGCACTTGTCAATAGACTTTGAAACAAATTGCCTGATGGTCGATATTGTTCTTATTAAGCTCTATATCACCTTCGGCTTTTATATAGATCTCATCTCAATGAGAGCTTTGATCTTTTCTGGATTTGCCTCTAGAAATCCAATAAATTTATTCAGGACGACCCCGAATGCACACATCCATGGGTTAAGCATCATCAGGTAGCACCTGAAGAACATTGATTGTGCTTCGAAGGCGAGCAATGTGTTCGCTTGCCTTTGGATTTTTTACTAACATGTCATTCATGTACACCTCCACTCCACAAACCTCCAATTGACCAATCAATGGTTAGTGGCCCCAATATTCTTTAGTTTCCTATGCAATTATAGAGTGTGCTTAGAAAATATCGAGATTCGACTGGAAATCTCAAATTTGCTTGGCAAATTTTGAGTTAATAGTACATTTCTCGAGTTTGCTAGGCCTCCACTCATTTTGCTATAAAAAAATTTCGACATTTCACAACATTTCATGATTCTCCCAATTTTGAGATTACACCAAATTCGAGTTTCACAACATTTTGAGATTCTCCAAATTTTGATTACCCATCTAGAGAAAAGTTCCATGTTCGAAATATCTGATAACTTGAGGTTTCCGAAAATTTTGAAATTTCATGACAAATTCGAGATTTTCAAAAAAATAAAATAAAATGATATTTAGACTACAATTCTACATTTAGACTATAATATTGATGGACAAATATTGAGTTTGCTCTATAAATATCGAGTTTGCTATATAAATATAAAAATTGCAGTGGAAATTTTGAGTTTGCTCGGTTTCTTAGCTTTAAACGTGCATAACTTTTTATCCGCAACTCTATTTTTGTATTGAACTCTAAATTCAATTATTTTTCTAATTATATATTATTTGTTAATGGAGATCTTTGTAACAAAAGTGATACACTAATTTTCTAACACGTTCCACATTTAAGTTTCTCATTTTGTAACTTTTGATCCTTTTATGCTAAAATTTTCTTCTTTACATTAATCATTTTTAAACTTGAGGTTTAACCTAAAAACATAATATATACGCTACATCAAGTAGAAATCGCTCAACCCAGCTACAAAATAAAAGATAGTATAATTTAAAATTTCTATAAAATTCAAGATTTCATTTCGAGATTTTTCAAATTTTGAATTTTAAATGATTGTCTAAATCAAAGTTCCCAGTTCAAAATATCTGTAAAACTAGATGTTTCTGAAAGAAAAAATCAAGATGTTGTCAACTATTCGACATTTTCAACAAAATTCGACATTTATGATACAATATACATTTATAAAATCTTTCTAAATTAAGAATGTGTTTGGTAGAGATTAAAATCGGATTAAAATTGAAAAATTAGCCGTTATTGTTGACTTTTATTAGACGAGTGAAACGCAATAATAACTATATTTTCAATTTTAATTGACTTTTAATCTCTACCGAATAAGCCCTAAAATTTCAAATCAATTATTCAAATGTAACTACAAATCATATTTTCCTATAAAATATATTGGGTAACCTCCCTATGGAAGAAATGGGTTGAGCGGGTGGGGTGTGGAGGAATTGGTAATTATCACATAACGTCTTTACTTTTCATTATTATCGATGAAAACATTCTTACTTTTCATTTTTTACCATTTTCACATTTCATTGCGCAAAATGTTATTTTCATCTATTTTTTCAATTAAAAGTTGTAAAATGATGAATATACCATTTTATTTAAATAAAACAAAAGGAAAGGAAAAAGAACGAACTAATTGCAATCATAGTCCCAAATTTATAAAAAAAGTACAAACAAATCCCAAATAAATTATTAAAGGGGTAATTAGCACATAATGTTCTTACCTTTCACTATTATTGTGAAAACAATCCTTAACTTATTTATTTATTTTTTACCTTTCATTACAAATTTGATTGTGCGAACATCCTTTCTATCCATCTTCATCCAATTTCTCAATAAAATTTATGAATGACGAATATACACTCATGTTTAAATAAAACAAAATAAAAAACTAATTACAATTATAGTCCCAAAATTTTTAAAAAGTGCAAA